>LBNU01034503.1:268469-283345 GCA_014162995.1 Artemisia annua | reverse complement strand
TAGCTACTATTAGGACCCGACATTTAGCTTTGTGTCATTAAGCCGGTGTAAGCAAAAGTTGTGTAAGGTTTTCTCCGCCATAAGGGAGCTTGTTGACATAGTCAAGAAAACTCCCGAGTTAGGTGCTCGGGGAGTGGAGTAGGACGAAGAGGAGATTCGTAGCCTAACCACTATAAATCCTTTGTCTCACGGTGCCATTTTTCCAACTCTATCCTTTTACTTATTTACTTACTTTCATTTTTGTCATATCATATACTTGTTGATATCGTTACTTAAAATTGTGCAAGTCTATTGGTGAAACATAAAGTTTGAATTGGTGTTTTGATAAACAAGGTTTTTATAAATTAAAAAGACGTAAAACCATTCAACCCCCCCCCCTCTAGTTTTCCACACATAATACTCCCACTAGCTTTCAGGAATACTTAGATTATCTTATTTCAATTATAAATCAAATCATTGATTAATAATTAAACATAAGAGTAATCTCTAGATGCATGCATTTATCCAATCATGGATTATTGCACTTTGTATACTTCAAAGATTTATTTGAATTCATAAACTCCTTTTGATTACTCATCGTCCTCGCTCAAGTAATCAATTAAGAAAGAGTTTTTGATATTCATTGTCTAATTTCATATTCATATAAATATGACAATTACCATCTTTGTATCTTTAATGTTCTTAGGAAAGAGTGTTCAATCATGGTTAATTGCTTAAATATGATTAATAATCTTGTCATAAGATATTCATTAAGATATGTGTACAATTTTGTTCATATGAGTTTTAACAAAGATTTAAACCACTAGGGTTACATTATCTTTGAATAAACTCATCATCATTCTCTAACTATTAAGAATTAAGATAAACCAAATTTGTAAAATTTGAATATCTTTATGAACAGCATCTATGACATTCATAGTATGTGTAATTTACCCAATCCATTATTTGGTAATACTTCATCATATAATTCCCAGCATATTAATCAAATAACTGAGATATCCAAGTTGATCTATGAATGATAATTCCATCATCTTGAGGTTTATCATTTACATGTTAACCATCATCATGATTTTCACTAGTATGTTTTTAGAAGATTATGTATTTTGTAATAAACTCCCACTTGCCGTTAGAAATTTACAGATTATCTATAAATACTTAGCAATTAGAGCAACAATCCAATTTTCTCTTTTAGGATATTACAAATACACATTGACAGTTTCTTACATGCTATGTTAATAACCTTCACATAAGTAGCTTAATAAATTCAGAACTTCAATTTTAAGACTTAATGTGATTCATCACATTGCATAACGTCTTATTGATCTTCTAGGAGTCTAATTGAGTATATTCAATCCATACTCAATTTCTAACCTTGATAACTTTTGGAAGAAAAGATGTTATAGTTATCTTTAATCAAACAATACTAATAAAGTTTGATTCTCCTAACTGAACATACCATATACTTGTGATATTTCATTAGAACTTATATTGTCAGACAATCTATCAATATGAAAGATAATATTTTCTTTTAGCTTGTCTATTTACCAACTAAATCAACTTAATGATGAAATAGAATTTCCAAGCCTCTTTGCATGCTTTATAACACAAGTACTTATTAATCAAGTTACTTCTTGTTCATGTCTCTATACGAAGACATAAACCGTTATAATCCCATTACACGTTATTAATCATTGATCAATTCAATGACTTCTTGTATATGTCTTAATTAAAACATAACAAGCTAACGTCTTACTTTACATTATACTTAGCCTTGCATAAAGACTTCATGTTTATAACTATACAATAAAGTATAAACATGTATAACTAAAGTAATCATGAACACCATTATTTGGTTTCAATAATATTTTCAAGTTAACTCACTACTCTCATTTATTTATGTCATTCTAAGAATACATAATTATTGAAGTAGTATTATATCACTTCATGTATTTATGTCATTCCAATAATCCATAAATATTGAAGTTGTCTTGTTACCATATTGACACATGTTCTAATAGGTGTCTAATTTAGAAACAGTAAATTATCCATGTAGGTCTCACGCATACATGGAAATTCACCTTGTTGTTGGAATTTAGTCTGCGTCTCACGTTTACTAAATTTCAACACCAAGTGTTTTCTTAGATTAGATGTGTATTAGAATGTGAGTCTCTTACTTTGCAGTTAAGAGAATCCTTTAAATCTTATTCTTATGTGTTGTACCTTGCACACAATGAAGATTTCTCCCACTTGTGCATGGAACAACACCATGTACCATATAAACAACACGCATGCGTTTGTTAATATGAACAATATGATTTGTGTCATTAGCATAACTAGTAGATATAGAGTTACTCAATCAATCAAGGAAACGCACATGACTATCCTTGAAAATATTAGTGTCTATATTTTGGAAAGTAATTATCTTGAGATATACAAAAGATAATCTGAGTTACAATCAAGACAATAAGTCTTGTAACTCCCACTGAATTAGAGAACACTACAATAATCCCTTATTCAGTAATAGGCATACAATACTCCCACTGATTTTGACAACATTATAAATGTTTCATTATCAGTGAAAGAAAATAGTGTGCTATTTACTTTCCTACATCTTTTGAGAAAACCCATTCGCAACAATTATATAGGTTCTAAAAGAATGTATTCTACTATTTAAATGTGATTCATCACATTCCAAACTATTAACTTGAAAAAACTGCGCATGCAATTTCTTCCTGAATAGATCTACCATTCCAACAATTGTATGTAGTATCTTTAAATGGTCAAAGCAAAACAACTAGATAAAATTGCTAGTTTGTCTTTTACCATTTTGCGGTAATTTGTCTAGTTTCTATTTTAATAACTCATAAAGTGTAAATCATCTTACTATTAAAGATTGCTATGAGTTATTTATTTAGAAAATAGATAATTCTAATTATCCTATTATACCTTTCTCATTCATGAAAAGGATTAGAATTAAGTCTCACACTTCTCTATATGGAAAGAAGACTACGTTTATTCTTTTCGTAAAGTTGATCCTAACCAAAAACCCATTAGGGTATAGATCAATTTACTTGTGAAAAGAATAACTCATGTTTATGGTTCAATGTTGCATTAATACATTTAAAAGAATTTGCAAAATTCAATTTTTAGTATTATTGATAATCAACATTTTCAAGAAAACAGAATACCCATGGATATATTCATATAACTAACATAGTTTCTTGAAAACCTAGGATCCAACTTTTCATAATTTCACTACGTCAGTTGATCTGCCATATAGTGAAAGTACAAAAGATGGTAATCTGTCGAACAATAATTGGCAAACAATTTTCCAATTCCTAGATCATTATGGGATTTACATCAAATTGATTCATCAATTTGCAATGTAAGCATGTTTCATCCCATCTCATGCCGTAAGCTCTAGGTCTCACGCATCAACTTACTTAAGTCGTCTAACTTAGAAACTGCAAAATTAACTTTGG
Source organism: Artemisia annua (assembly GCA_014162995.1). Taxonomy (NCBI): domain Eukaryota; kingdom Viridiplantae; phylum Streptophyta; class Magnoliopsida; order Asterales; family Asteraceae; genus Artemisia; species Artemisia annua. The sequence continues at coordinate 279,863 of LBNU01034503.1, read as the reverse complement.
TCCAGGTCTCACGCATACCCAAAATTAACTTCAAGTGCATGTTCCTTATAGTTAGATGGCATGTAACTTAAATTTATTAGGGTATTAAATTTTGATGTGACAATCAAAACATGTATAAAGATGCATGCACTCATCTTTATGACATAAGTTTTCAAAACAATTTTTAATTACCAAGTAGCAAGATAAAGTTAAAAGCTTTTGTTTGAGGTATTGGGTTCACCAATTAGAGAAGAACCATCAATTATCATCCACCAAAGTGGAATTGAGGTAAATCACCCTTAAGATGATATTGTACATCCAATGGTGATGTAAGTAAGACGTCTTTAACTAACTCATAAGTGCATGGAAACCAAAGTTAGACTCTAGGCTCTTTCCAAACCTTGTTTCCATCACTATGAATTAGCTAAAAAAGACTTACTTGCATAACCATATGTACAAACCATCAATCAAACACAAAGTTTATAACTTTCATCTTAAAACATATTAAAAACTATTACAATACAAATCTCGTCGCGAGGATGCATTTAACGCATTATGGCATGTAAGGCCAACCCCTAAGAATGACACATAAGATTTCGTATTGTAAAGTTCTTAATAAAATTATGTTTCACCATTATTAGTCCAATTAATTTTCTTTTCAAAAATTACCCTTGTTATTGTTTACAACTTTGATAAACACATAACACATAAACAAGTAATTTAAAAGAAAACAAATAAACAACTAATAAATAAATAAAAGATGAAACAATTAGCCACATGCAAGATTAATTAGATAAACCCTAATTAAAACAATTTAGGTTTATAATGTGTATAATTAACTAAAGCTTTCACTTTGCACAAGTGAGCCACATCCATCGAATAATCAATTGCGTAAGCTAGAGTTAACTCATACACCACATAACAAGTAAATTGATTTTAATTACACTTAGGGTCTTCCCCAATTTTAGATCTATCTATTAATAACTTGTGTAAAACAAGTTACTAAGAATTAAAACAAATAACCAATCCATGACTAACATGCATGTTTCGTCATGGATTCATGCATAACAATTACCAATTAGTTCACATAAACACGTTGCAAACATAGGGTTTCTAATCCAATTAATTAGAAACATAAACCACAAACCCTAATTAGGGTTCATGGAAAATCGTACCCCCCAAAATTAGGGTTAGGGTTTTGAAAATATTTTTAAACCCTAGATCTATAACTACAACTTGTATATATATAACAATCAAAGATACGTTTTTATTGTTTTAGTAATCAATTACATGTTATACATGGCTCGTGATGCCACTGTTAGAATTTATGTACCATGACAATTGTAACACCCCCAATTTCGTGATACGCAGCGGAATTCAAACTGGGTGTTACTTCATGGCAAAATAGTTATAACAATAGAAAACGAACTCTAGTTGAGTCGTTTTAAAAGATTTATCATTCGAATTATATAAATATCAAATTCGCTCCGTTCCAACATGCTCATACATCTTTAACGGTGTTGTTGTTATGCATTCTTAGCTCTTATGTCTTTAGTGTTGAAGATTCATGATTTTGAGGTAGAATCTTTCTTGTTGAAATGTGATAAGGCTTTGAGCTTTCATGGGCATTCTGATGTATGTATGAGCACGTGGTAAAGTTGATCCTAACCAAAAACCCATTAGGGTATAGATCAATTTACTTGTGAAAAGAATAACTCATGTTTATGGTTCAATGTTGCATTAATACATTTAAAAGAATTTGCAAAATTCAATTTTTAGTATTATTGATAATCAACATTTTCAAGAAAACAGAATACCCATGGATATATTCATATAACCAACATAGTTTCTTGAAAACCTAGGATCCAACTTTTCATAATTTCACTGCGTCAGTTGATCTGCCATATAGTGAAAGTACAAAAGATGGTAATCTGTCGAACAATAATTGGCAAACAATTTTCCAATTCCTAGATCATTATGGGATTTACATCAAATTGATTCATCAATTTGCAATGTAAGCATGTTTCATCCCATCTCATGCCGTAAGCTCTAGGTCTCACGCATCAACTTACTTAAGTCGTCTAACTTAGAAACTGCAAATTCTCCATGTGTGGTCTCACGCACACTCGAAAATTTACCTTGTCATTAATTTTGGTCCAGGTCTCACGCATACCCAAAATTAACTTCAAGTGCATGTTCCTTATAGTTAGATGGCATGTAACTTAAATTTATTAGGGTATTAAATTTTGATGTGACAATCAAAACATGTATAAAGATGCATGCACTCATCTTTATGACATAAGTTTTCAAAACAATTTTTAATTACCAAGTAGCAAGATAAAGTTAAAAGCTTTTGTTTGAGGTATTGGGTTCACCAATTAGAGAAGAACCATCAATTATCATCCACCAAAGTGGAATTGAGGTAAATCACCCTTAAGATGATATTGTACATCTAATGGTGATGTAAGTAAGACGTCTTTAACTAACTCATAAGTGCATGGAAACCAAAGGTAGACTCTAGGCTCTTTCCAAACCTTGTTTCCATCACTATGAATTAGCTAAAAAAGACTTACTTGCATAACCATATGTACAAACCATCAATCAAACACAAAGTTTATAACTTTCATCTTAAAACATATTAAAAACTATTACAATACAAATCTCGTCGCGAGGATGCATTTAACGCATTATGGCATGTAAGGCCAACCCCTAAGAATGACACATAAGATTTCGTATTGTAAAGTTCTTAATAAAATTATGTTTCACCATTATTAGTCCAATTAATTTTCTTTTAAAAAATTACCCTTGTTATTGCTTACAACTTTGATAAACACATAACACATAAACAAGTAATTTAAAAGAAAACAAATAAACAACTAATAAATAAATAAAAGATGAAACAATTAGCCACATGCAAGATTTTAATTAGATAAACCCTAATTAAAACAATTTAGGTTTATAATGTGTATAATTAACTAAAGCTTTCACTTTGCACAAGTGAGCCACATCCATCGAATAATCAATTGCGTAAGCTAGAGTTAACTCATACACCACATAACAAGTAAATTGATTTTAATTACACTTAGGGTCTTCCCCAATTTTAGATCTATCTATTAATAACATGTGTAAAACAAGTTACTAACAATTAAAACAAATAACCAATCCATGACTAATATGCATGTTTCGTCATGGATTCATGCATAACAATTACCAATTAGTTCACATAAACACGTTGCAAACATAGGGTTTCTAATACAATTAATTAGAAAAATAAACCACAAACCCTAATTAGGGTTCATGGAAAATCGTACCCCCCCAAAATTAGGGTTAGGGTTTTGAAAATATTTTTAAACCCTAGATCTATAACTACAACTTGTATATATATAACAATCAAAGATACGTTTTTTATTGTTTTAGTAATCAATTACATGTTATACATGGCTCGTGATGCCACTGTTAGAATTTATGTACCATGACAATTGTAACACCCCCAATTTCGTGATACGCAGCGGAATTCAAACTGGGTGTTACTTCATGGCAAAACAGTTATAACAATAGAAAACGAACTCTAGTTGAGTCATTTTAAAAGATTTATCATTCGAATTATATAAATATTAGAGTTTACAAAATGAGGTCCCAGATGGTTCCATGTTTACAATTTAAATTAAATGAGTTTTCGAATGATAAGAAAATTTATAGCCTTCTTGAGTATCCGTGCTCCTCCGTGCCAGCCTCGATCATTATGGACCTGAAATACATGCTTAAACTGTCAACACAAAGGTTGAGTGAAATTCATAGAGTTTATTAAATGGTTGAACACAATATATTTGTAGTGTGAGTTAATTAGACTCATACTCATGGTTGGAAAAACAAAACGGTTATTATTATTCACTAAGCTCATGCAACCAATACGTTAACGGGTACCAATATCAATCGGTGGAGTTACCCCGGTAGGTACTTTGCCATCATTCCTAAGTCTCAAATATAGAACATGTAACTTTTCGAATCAAAACTTATATATATATATATATATATATATTATCAAATACTACAATAGTAGGGAGCCTCATGTGAGGGGTTCATTAAAGTAAGCCGTCGAGATGAGTTGTGGATTTAGGAATTAAAGTGTCCTGGCTCTTCGAACGTTTACTACATGACCTCTGAATTATGTCGGCCCGAACGGTAGTAAACGATATACAAACTATACATGTTTCATAAACCATTTTTATTCAAAGACTTACATTATACTAAGTACTACATCATGGACTAAATGCAAGACATATATAGGCAATTCTTCATATTCTTTACTCCAATCCTAAGCCGCAACATTCTATTATAGGTTGCTCATAGAGACCTTCGCGAATCAACTACCATTTTCACTACTTACCACATAACTTAAGGTGAGTTCATAGCCCCACTTTCCATTACTTCAATGTTTTACAAACCCTTGTTGGGAATACATGCTATTTTTAACACAGTGCTTTGAAATTGTATGCTACTTGATTGTTTTATTATTACTAAGTACCATCCTTGCCAATCCTAGGCCCTATATCATGAACCATTTAATCACTAGTATTAGTGAGCGCGAGTATTGTGAATAGGCCTATTGGGATTGACGAATCCCATTTGTATTGACCAAATGAGTTCAAACAAATGCACTATATTTGAAACATTAAGTATGACGGCAAAGTACTTACCGGGGCAACAAATCCGCCGATTGATATTGGTACCCGTTAACGTATTGGTTGCATGAGCTTAGTAAATAATAATAAATGTTTTGTTTTCCAACCATGAGTATGAGTCTAATTAACTCATACTACCAACATATTGTGTTCAACTATTTAACAAACTCTATGAATTTCACTCAACCTTTGTGTTGACAGTTTAAGCATGTATTTCAGGTCCATAATGATCGAGGCTGGCACGGAGGAGCACGGATACTCAAGAAGGCTATAAATTTTCTTATCATTCGAAAACTCATTTAATTTAAATTGTAAACATGGAACCATCTGGGACCTCATTTTGTAAACTCTGATATTTATATAATTCGAATGATAAATCTTTTAAAACGACTCAACTAGAGTTCGTTTTCTATTGTTATAACTGTTTTGCCATGAAGTAACACCCAGTTTGAATTCTGCTACGTATCACGAAATTGGGGGTGTTACAGATTGGTATCAGAGCCATGGTTATATAGAAACGGGTCGAATTGAGACCTAAACTGTAACACCCCCAATTTTGTAAAGATGCAGCGGAATTTAGATTGGGTGTTACTTCATAGTTCACAGTTTTCTAGTAAAAATGATTATCATTTTAGTCATTTTAAAAGATTTATCATTCGAATTTATAAATATCAGAGTTTTACAAAAGTGAGGTCCCATTTGCTAATAACGTTAAGTTACTATGTCATATATATATATATATATATATATATATATATAATATATATATATATATATATATATATATATATATATATATATATATATATATATATATATATAGTCCGGATCGATTGAGAAGGGTTTTAGATTGAGAAGAGTGAGAAGCGATCTTGATCATTCATTTTATTAAATCAACAAAAGGCCAAGATGGGTATTCATTTTATTACCATTAAATTCAAAGTTTGCGTCTTTTTCTCCCTCGTTCAAATATAACATTGTAACTGACCAATTGGTTCTTTTTTCGGCTTGTAGCATCTCAACCAAAGATTCTAAAATTTCACTCCTGCTCTCTTTTTATTATTTAATTAAGTATGATTCATTTTATTACATCAACTAGTAAACACTAAAAAATGGTTGACTTTATTCATTATTTTTTTACTGGCATGTGCTGTATTAAGCGATAAACCACTATCGTTTAACTTATCTAAATGATTCAAAACAAAATATAATGATTCACTAATCGATTATATACTCAGTAAAATGAGGTATGATTTAAAAATAAACCTATGCTTCAAAATACAATATAAAAGAAAAAACAACTTGAGTGTTAGATTCAAAAATGTCTTGTTAATATTAAACACTAGTTAGTTTTGCTAATGATTCACTATTTATAAAAAACGCCTAAGTACGATGATTCCGAACCCAAACATTTTACATGTAAAAAAGCTTAATATCACGTTGGTTTTATAATATCACCGTAGCTGTCATAAAACCCTTTCATAATATCCTTAATATCACGGTAGCACTCATAATCACAAACACAAAAAGTGCTCAGAAAAATCTGGAAAAATAAAAAAAGTAAAGAATACAACAATAGTAAGAATCGCTCAAAAGGAAAAAAAATTAAAAAAATCGTTTTAATGGTGAATTGGTACCGTGATAGTTGCGCAGATCTTGACTTTTTACAAAAAGTCAAGATCAGATCTGAAATGGGTGGCCAAGATTCATCCGTACGTCCGCACTAAAACAAAACATCCGCACGTGATCCTCACTATATAATATAATATATAAATATATATATATATATAATAATAGTATATAATATATATATATTATAATATATACTATATAATACTATATACTATATATATAATATATATATATAGTGTTTTTGTAATATATATATGTATGATTCATTATGACTCAAAATGTAATTCGATGATATGTGACTACGTTAGTCGTAAAATATAACTGTCAAATGTAATTAATTTCTATGTAAACCTTTAAGTATATACAAAGTTAAATCTTTTAACCCCCTAAATTTAAACGATACATATTCATTCCAAAATAAATATGTTATTAGAAGTTTTAAGAAAATGATAAGCTGGGTTCAAAAGTTTGCGGGCTACAATTGAAATATTAATATAAAGCTTGTAAAACTTATTTAAAGTTTTTAAGTAAGTTGACAAGTTATCCAATGGTTTGACGGCTTGAAACTTGCGAAATCGGCAAAGTTGTAAAAATAACAAAAATTAGCAAAACTGCAAAGGCCACGGATTGAACTCAGGACCTCTCGCTTCAAAGTATAGCGGTGCCCTAACCAAACGAGCCAAAGCTTGTTGATGTTACGCTTTCATTTTGTTTGAAATGTATTTATCGTATTTTTGACTGCTTTTTATATTTGTTATATACTTCTCAGTTTTCAACCCGTGCATTAGTATGCATTTGTGTAACTATATTTGGGTGCCTTCTCATTGTTTTCACTATTATTTTCAGAACTCGTGTTCCATCTCTTTTAGGACATAAGAGGCCACCAAGTTCAAGGAGTCGTTTAACGTTTACAAGGACGAGACCAAATAAGCTCAAATTGGAGTCCTTGATCTCATTTGGAGTTTATTCGATTCAAACTCCAGTGCACCAAGAGCGTTTTCAAACTGCGTCTCTTTGGCGGTCATTTAAAGGTTTTTCAAGAAGTATTCGTACATGGGTTACTTTATTGTTTCGAGTGAGTAAATGGATTAAAGAATGAGATACAAGATGTTGTCTCAAAAGTCTTCTGCAACAAAAAAAAAATCCATTTTCATGAATCTGCCATGCATTACGTATGTATAAATATTTTAGAAAGACTTCATTCCTAGTTGGTTTTATATTTTTATGATCACCTAAGCATAGCCACGTCAAAGGATAGTTGCCACATAATATCGATGATATGTCTAAGGTTGTTTGAACGTGGAGCTTTTACGTGTTTATAGTTCATGGGAATGAAATATGCCACGTATTTTGTATAAACAAGGCTATAAAGAAAACAGTTAACGGGTCGGTCAACGAACATGGAAGTGCGTAATGAAGAATGAATTAGGAGCTCTACTTACCACCAAGGGGTGGTGGTGATGAAAAACGCTGTGGTAGCCCGCGACACGAGAAAATCTCTCTCTTTTTTTNCAGAACTGTGTTCCATCTCTTTTAGACATAAGAGCCACCAAGTTCAAGAGTCGGTTTAACGTTTACAAGGACGAGACCAAATAAGCTCAAATGAGTCTTGACTCATTTGAGTTTATTCGATTCAAACTCCCAACGTGACCAAGAGGTTTTCGAACTGGTTTCTTTGCGGTCATTTAAAGTTTTCAAAATACTTCGTACATGTTACTTTATGTTTCGAGTGAGTTAAATGGATTAAGAATGAGTACAAGATGTTGTCTCAAAAGTCTTCTGCAACAAAATCCATTTTCATGAATCTGCATGCATTTACGTATGTATAAATATTTTAGAAAGACTCATCCTAGTTGGTTTTATATTTTTATGTCACCTTAAGCATAGCCACGTCAAGATTTAGTTGCCACATAATATCGTGATATGTCTAAGGTTGTTTTGAAGTGAGCTTTTACGTTATAGTATGAATGAAATATGCCACGTATATAAACAAGGCTATAAAGAAAACAGTTAACGTGTCAACGAACATTGAAGTGCGTAATGAAGAATGAATTAGGAGCTTACTTACACCAAGGGTGGTGGTGATGAAAAACGTGTGGTAGGCGCGAACGAGAACGAAAAGAGACCTAAGCTTCCATGACTTTAGACTCGTAGTGAGCAATACCCAAATGACTGAGAGAATTTGAGAAACCAACTCAATGGCTTGTTTTTATTTCCTTCGATAGAAACAAAGAGTGAATGAAGTTGTGTTGGTGTTTAGTTCTTTTTTTCAGTTCGTGGTGTGAGTAAGCTGATCAGATTGCATGCCTCTTTATATACTCAAGCTTGTTTTGACAAATGGCAAGATGGAGCAGAGATCATTAGATTTTTGGAGTGTGAATGCATACAATTCCTTCTTATCACTTCCAAAAGCAACGAGACAAGGAATGTGTAAGAGCTCTTGTACCAGCTGGTTTTCAGGTACTCGAGTATTCAAGGAATTCACAAAGGTGGCATATCAATGATTGGGGAATGATTTGGTGAAGTTTGTATTCGCATGGTAGGGGCAAAAGAAGAAAAGAATCTGCATGGTGTTACTTGTCTTCTCTTGTTTGTCGACTGTTAGTGCCAAAAGAAGAGAAGGGTTCGCTTGGTTTTTAAGGTTTTACACACATCACAAACTCATATGTAACTTAGTTAAAATGGGACAGCATACTTGAAAACAAGTTTAAGGACACACGCCAACTTTTACAGTGGTGTTGTGAAGATGAGCTTTTGAGGTTTAAAACACATCGCGAGACTTGAAGAACTACTTTATGTATTGAAATGGGTTACGAGACTTACAACACCTAAATGGTGGTGGTGAGATACGGATGGGAACGAAGACGAAAAGAACCCGATGCAATCTAGCTGTTCTCCCATAACGAACTAACCCAAAATAGTTTGCAACCCAACTCAAATGCTTTGCTAACTTCCTTCCTTGCTTGACAGTAACACAAAAGAGACGAATTGGCTTTGTTTGTGTTTGGACTTCGTTGGAGGATCAGGCCCAAATAAAAGAAAATATATATAACATTAAGGAGTCTGTTTATGTGTAGTTGAGTTGGGCTGAGGCCCAATGAGTCTTAGAGGCCCGTTTAGCAAAGTATGGAAGTTGGGTCGAGGTCCAATAATATTAGTGAGTATTTAGGAAATTTTCCGTAAGCTCGGGAAATATATAACATGTGTTTGATTAATTATTGAAACGTATATTTATTAAATATAACATTTTGAGTTACAATTGCGATATTTGACTTATCAAGGTTCAGGCATAAATATCGTTCCAAGGTAAATGTTGTAATTGACAAAGTATATAAAAAAAAATTGACATGGGTAAAAATGGTTAATTGACGTTGTAATAACGTTTTAATTATAGGAAAATCACGGGATGTGATAGTACCTACCCGTTAAACTGAATCCCGTCCCGGGATTCTAGGCTAAGGTAGTTGTCATCAGGAGGTTTGAATAAAAACTTTTTAGAGAGAGTTTGGGAAACTTCGGTTTTTGTAAAGAAAACTTGTTAAATAAAGTTTAAGAGACAACACAGAATCTGTTCCAAGCGTCTGTAACCGATGCATAAATAAAATGACTCCTTTTTTTAGGTGAACAGTGCCAAACAGTAATGCACAGTATTCCATAGTAGCCCAACGGCTACATTCCCCTTTTTAAATTTACCCTACTTTAAAATCCCATTCTTACCACTCAAAACATAATCTTTCAAATACATTTCTCTCATAAAGTTTTCCAAAATGTCGCACGCTATTACTATGATTGCGATTGCGTATGTTGTTATTGCTACCATTTACGTGGCCTACGTTCTGAAAGAAGACCGTGCATTCTTGGTCGGAATTTTGGTGTTTCTCGTACCACTTGTGATTCTAGCGATCGCCATTGATAAGTTTTGGAAATAATGGGTAGTGTTGTAGTAGGAATGTTGAAATAAATGTTTGTTGTGTTTCCATGTAACCGAAATGAATATGAAATAAAGTTTGTTTCGTCTCGTGAAATCTTGTTTTACGTTATATATTCGGTCGTGCTTATGTATTCGAGTTGGTTATAGTTCAAAATCATCAAATTATTGAGTTTGTTAGTCGTTTGTCGAGGACAAAGAAAATACCGAGGTTGTTTGTAATAAAATATTCGGGCAAAATATGACTTTTGGTCTAGTTGAAGCAATGACAATCGAGCTGAGCTTTGATGATAACTTGACCACCAAATGATCGAATAAATGAAAAAGACTTGTTACCCATAATTCTTTGGTAAGCGTTAAATCGAGATGTGTAAAAATATTAATATGTTGTTAGGAAAATAACACGAAAAACGGTTCAAAGTAAACGAGTATGAATCGGTTGAGTTAAAATTTAAGTTCTGGGCTCGAATAGTGTTGGGCTTAATTCTACGATCAAGGCCCAATGACAAACAAGAGGGTGTTGGGTTGTGGCAGTTATGGGGCCAAGGCCCATATGGTATAAAGGTGTGTTGGTATCCGGGAGTAGTGGCCAAAGCCCAAAGTTAAGAGGGTGTGTTTGGTTCGGTGAGCTAGAAACATTTAAACACACGTTCCATGACATATAAGGTTACGAGATAGTTTGAGACCATTGTAATCACATACAATGTCTGAATGTTTAAAGAGACCATTGGAAAAAAATCACAATGTCTAGAGGCTGAGGAGCCATGAGGTGTTATTCTCTTGGGGTTTGTAATTTAGATCGTGGTGTTGCGTTTTCAACGCGATTTGTTTCTTGCAACTTGCAATGCGAAGGCCAAGGTAGATTTTATCGAGTATCCCAAAACTAGTCATTAGTTGACACTAATTTTGAAAGTTTTACCGTATAAATACAAACGGTCGTGTTTTTTGTTTTTTTTTTCTTTTTTTTGTTTTTGTTTTTTTTTTTTTTTTCAGAATAAAATAATAGAAAGATGTTCTCAAACCCTTATAAATACCCCTGGTATGCTTGTGTTATTCACACACACAAAACACAAAACAAAAATGGCTTGTAAACTACCACATACCGCTGAACAATTTCAACGATATGTCAAGGCAGAAGCCGAGAATAGTGATGTGGATCGCCAAAAGGCTATT
>LBNU01034503.1:228520-258549 GCA_014162995.1 Artemisia annua | reverse complement strand
GATCATTAGGTTATCATGTTAACTGGATGTTAAATTAAACAAGAAAACTAGTGACCTCCATGTGAAATTCGCCAAAATGGCATTATACATTGATGATACTGCACAATATACATATGTAACGTGAGAGTCTTAACAAGGAAACATAGCAATTGAACACCTAAAATGAATAACCTTCCACCAGGAGTATATGAGTAAAAGTATGAGCTATTAGAAGGTACTAAGACATGTACGACAAGCAAGCTGCTCAAAAACTTTCTGTGGACACGAACCTTAAACAACGAAAATAAGAGGCCTTCGCTCCGTTTCACTCAAAAGTTAAAAGCCACGAAAGTTTTCCGGAATGAAATGTTTTCTTCAAAACGCAGGAGCACGAGCCCAGAAAACCATAAATGAATGGTATTTCTTCAATCTTAACAAGTTATTTGACTACCCAAGTGACTTAATAATGGTTATGATTATATAAACACAAAGGTCTGAATGACCTAAAGCCAAGACCACAACGATGGCTAAGGCCAAAGGCATGTTCTTCAATTGTCTCTTTCTTTCTTCTTTTTATTAGTTATAATTCTAAATTACCACTTTCCATTACTTCAATGTTTTACAAACCCTTGGGGGGAATACATGCTATTTTTAAACCGAACACAATGCTTTGAAATTGTATGCTACTTGATTGTTTTATTATTACTAAGTACCATCCTTGCCAATCCTAGGCCCCATATCATGAACCATTTAATCACTAGTATTAGTGAGCGCGAGTATTGTGAATAGGCCTATTGGGATTGACGAATCCCATTTGTATTGACCAAATGAGTTCGAACAAATGCACTATATTTGAAACATTAAGTATGACGGCAAAGTACTTACCGGGGCAACAAATCCGCCGATTGATATTGGTACCCGTTAACGTATTGGTTGCATGAGCTTAGTAAATAATAATAAATGTTTTGTTTTCCAACCATGAGTATGAGTCTAATTAACTCATACTACCAACATATTGTGTTCAACTATTTAACAAACTCTATGAATTTCACTCAACCTTTGTGTTGACAGTTTAAGCATATATTTCAGGTCCATAATGATCGAGGCTGGCACGGAGGAGCATGGATACTCAAGAAGGCTATAAATTTTCTTATCATTCGAAAACTCATTTAATTTAAATTGTAAACATGGAACCATCTGGGACCTCATTTTGTAAACTCTGATATTTATATAATTCGAATGATAAATCTTTTAAAGCGACTCAACTAGAGTTTGTTTTCTATTGTTATAACTGTTTTGCCATGAAGTAACACCCAGTTTGAATTCCGCTGCGTATCACGAAATTGGGGGTGTTACAACAATCATATAAATAAACATAATCAAGTAGTCACATATTGCGGAAGCGTAGGATCAAGTATAACATATAAAGGTTAACTAAAACATAAATAAAGAACGTACCGTATGCAATCTTGAATTCTTGGATGAACCCTAATTAGGGTTTATATTAGATCAATGAATAACCCCTTACAGTTTTGTTATTCGATCTCTTGATAATTACTATAGTGAGTAATTACCTCGTTCTTGTACACACGTACTATAACCAACTAACGTTAGATGCTAGTGTAAAGACACGTTTATTAAACCAAAATCTTTGTTTAATAATTAAATAAAGTCTATCTACTAAAGGTTGATCTACTTTTCAATATTAATAATTGAAGTCAATCAACTCTTCCAATGACAGTGATAGATCGACTGTTTCAAAGAAAGAAAAGAAAGCAACCTATATTGGTTATAGTAATTTTGTACGGAGAGAGCCAGAAAACTAAAGTCCCAATATATTTGTATTTATAGTGAAATTAACTTCTTGCTCAAGACTAAGATCGACTAAGGGTTATACAACCCATACTGATCGGCCAAGCCCATTGAATGGGTTTCTAGAACCTTCTTGAGCTCCTAATTTCACTAACGGTCCTTCCTTTATTCCCTAACGGTCGTTTAGTCAATTCCATTAATTACTTAATGTCCTTTAGTTATCATTTCGTGTCCTAAATAATTAAATACATAACATGGTTATATATTAATTATTTCCGTTAGTCATTCATACATAAAGTGTGCAATCCCAAGGTCTCGAGTTTGATTCTAGTCATACGCATATTAGTATTTATCCAAAACTCCAACAGTTTTTAGTTGTTTTTCCTGTTTTCAAATGTTCTACTTGGATTATATTGTACTCTAGCTTTTAAGAAAAGTTTTAGTTGGAAAGATGATTATGCGTATTTCTGTATTTAGTTCAGCAAATAGGTATTAGATGATTGAGAAACTGTGGTTATACAGAAAAATGTGGTAGTTACATATTTAACACAAAACAAGTTGTAATAATTTAACAAACTTCAAGATTATTTGTGAAAGTATTCAAATTTATGTGATGACAGATGACAAGCACTTGACGTCAATTCAAACCCGATTTTAAGTAGACTGAGGTGCTGTTTCTGAATCAGGGTTATCTGATCCATAGTAGCAGACGACACTTGCTTCAAGAGACCTGCACGCAATTCAATCTGTTAACACATGGTTAATGTTTAAATATGCTTAAAAGATCCAATAAAAGCGCTTCATTGAGTCTAATGTTGTAACAGGGCTATCAGAATATCACTTCTCCACGAGAGTTCAAAAGGTATCATTAGTGTTTTTTAATTTGCGTTATTTGATACAGTTTTGACGGTCGAATAGAAATGTTTTGTCTCTATTTGCTTAGTATTGTGCACACATAGCATTTACAATCCATAGTGCAATAAAAGAAACAGAGAAGAAACATAACATAAAATTTCTCAATTCATGTAGGCAAATTAAGCAACTGTAAAAGGGCTCTATGTGTATACACAGTGGGCATTTAAACCTAAGTGAGAATTAGTGATACATTCTTTAACTTTCAAATGAAGATCAAATATGGTTTGGTTATTTTCATTTTGAAGAAAGGGGTGGCATTGTTACATATCGGATTGCAAGTCGTTAGTTTAAAATTGGACTTATTGATCAAAAGAGCAAGTGTTATGTAACTTGATTCTGTGTGACATATACTTAAATGTAAAACTGACCTAAGTTTGAGGGTTGGGGTGACTTGAGCTTGGTTATGGTTTGCAGGACCTACCAGACTCTCAAAGAGCAGATGTAGTTAGTAGTATTGTTTACCAAGTGAATGCAAGGCTTAGAGATCCATCATATATGGTTGTGCGGGAGTGATATGTCAGCTTTAGAAGCAAGTCGGTGAGCTCCTAGCATCTCTCGTAGGTAATGGGAGTCCTCAAAGAATTTAACGTTAAAAAATGCTACATTCTGCATTATAATATACAGTATTTCAGAGAAAATCATGAATGTTTCAATCAGAGAAATTCATGTGCAGCATATGATCTAAATGGGTTATACTGTCTTTTGTAATTATGCTCAGAAAATGTACCTGTGGTTTTGCAGTTTCTGTTAATCTTTCTTAACAAGTAACTTATCCCATTTTATGGTTGAAATCTTTATCTATTGAATGAGAGTTATAGGTTCAAGCTTGCATGCTTTCTAAAGAAAGCCCAATAACATAGACTTAATCAGCTAAATAAATGCAAATTTTATTTGAAATTTAAAGGACTTTGGTCTATCCATTTTGGCCCATTTGTATTCTTTTACTTTTTGTGTGTAGAAAAATATGTGGATGCTAACAAGTCCAAATATTTGCGGGTTAACACTATTTTGACACCTAAAATTGTGTATGTTTGTCGTCCACTGATAGCACATGTCAAGAACACTTAAGGATACACAGCTCACATTGTGTAGGTGTAGTACAACATGGAACTCGTATGTGGTAGCAAGCATACAAAATTTTTCTTTAAACGGTAATTTTATTAAGGCAAGAAGCTCGATAAGAACATCGGAAGGTGATGCATTGGGGTTACAAGTAAACTTTACAAGCACCTATAAGGTCGGGCATCCATTCTAGTTGCCTGGGACGCTAGGATTTTGATATTTGAACAATCCAAAATAAGACAACGGTTTAATTTCATCCACATCACAAGGATGTTCTTCAACTATACCGGCAGGTTTTGAACATTCTGGTCAAAATTAATCGATGATACAAAGTGTATTGTTTATTTTGCATGTTTTCAAGAGTAGGTTCTCTAACATCGCCGCCTAAATCATCATAACTTGTATATGTATAACTTGAAAGAATGATTAAAAATAATAATAATAATAATAAAATCTTTTAAGTAGAAACAAGGGCGGAGCCACTTGCAAATTATGTAGGGTACTTGCCCCTAACATTTTCTTTAATAGTCCTATTTTTCGTGAGTAATATTTATGTTTTTTTTTGAGATTTTAATGGTGTTGCCTAGGGGTGTTCATCGGTTCAGTTCTCGGTTAATCGGTTTGTTCGGTTAAAATTTTTTTGGGTCATAACCGAAAACCGAACAGAACCGAAAATATCTATGACCGAACCGAACCGAAGTTCGGTTCGGTTATGGGTCAAAACCGAAAACCGAATTTTGTACTTGAATTACACTATTTATATATTTTTTAAAAATTTAATTATATATATTTTTGGTCAAAAAAAAAATTTCAAGCAGAAAAAGTGTTTTTTATATTAATATAAAATTTTAATGGACATTTTTTATATATAAAATAATATAAATATATAAAAATATATATATTCATATAAATTCGGTTTTTGGTTCAGATAGCCAAACCCATATCCAAACCGAAAACCGAAATTTTAATTCGGTTCGGTTCGGTTTTGACAAATTCGGTTCGGTTATAAGTTCGTTTTGATTTTTTCTCGGTTCGGTTCAGTTTTCGGTTTCTAAAAAATGAGTTGAAAAAAATATGAGTAAGATAATGCAAAGGAAAGTGTTCTAGGAGAGAGAGAGAGGGAGAGAGAAAATAATTAATTCTCGTGTTTGAAACAAATTGGTGTAAAGTGACGTGATTATTACTTCTTCCACTTCTCTTAGAGCATCCACAATGGTAAAAACAAGAATAGCTTTTCACTATTTGAATAAGTCTTTTGAAAGACTTTTTTTGCATTGCATGAAAAGCTTTTTGAAAAGCTTTTTAGAAAGACTTGGTATACTCCAAGTCTTTCTTCAAAGTGATATGTATTAAATGTGATATGTATTGATTGCATTAAATGCAAAAAGCCATGAAAGACTTTTGCCATTGTGGATGCTCTTACTATATGATTTTGTGGTTCTCATTTTTTATTTCTCATTTGTCTAAAGTTGGAAAACTAGGTAGATATAAAATATGTTACTTTTAATATTTCATTTTTTTTTGTTAATTAAATGTTGTACATTTTAAATGTTTTGTTAATTTGTTATGATATAAAAACATCTATTATGAACTTTGTTGCTTGTTATATTATTTGGCCCCAAGATACCCAAAAAGAGAAATGTCAACCTCATCAACATTCGTTAATATTGTTTGATATTCTTATGTTTTTGCTCAAATCAGATGTCTAGCTTTTTTTTTCTTGGATAAATATAAACTATTTTTAACCCCATTTTTACTAGATTAGCTGCTCTTTTACATAATATATATTGTTATTTTTGTGCAAATATTACGCAACTTAAGCTGGTTTGTGCAATTCAAGTTTTCGTTTCTTTGGTTTTTTGGTTTTATTATTATTATTATTTTTTTTTTTTGCATTTTTAACGACTTACGTAAAGGTATAAACTTTTTGCCCCCCATGCGCTGATTTCCTGGCTCCGCCGCTGGTTACAACACAGGCGCGGAAAACAAATAAACGGTGGAGAATTTTACCAGGTTATTCATGGCTGTTTCACCGAGAAGGAAAACAAGATTGAGTGAATGTGCAAGAACTGTCAACTGCCAACATGAGATTTAATGTATAGCTAAAGGATTAACCAGTAATTATGCTGCTTAGTTTGTCCTTTAAAACTTACAGTGTTTGGTTTAACTGATAGTTTTAAGTAGATTAGTTGTAAAATCTGGTGAATACCCATAAACAGCGACAAAGTGAAGGATCAGTCATCATTTAGTGTGTATTAATGATAATGGGCAACTAGGTAACATGAATATATATCCATAGGGCAGTCTTAAAAACCCAAAACTTGTATGACAAGACATTGGTAATGAGAAGCTAGATGTTTCAATGTAAAAATCTGTTAAATCCCAGCCGTTGATCACGACGACATGATTTTCTGTAACAAAATTGAGAGTGCACATAGACAAGAGGAATACAAAGCCCGGCCCAGTTAAATCCATCCTCGTACTTACTTGATATAATAAGATTATAAATAAATATAAACAAACAAGAAGTTTAAGGTTATTGTTAGGTAAAGTGTTTCGAGATGGTTTCAACAAGGAGGAGATCTTATATTATATCATCATCTTCTTCTGTAAGTTAATCTTATATTATATACATATCGTTGTTTTGGATTAGCTTATTTTGTCTTATTGATACAGTTAGTATAATAACCCATAAGCTGGACCCAATAAGCCGATTGATTGGTGAAAATATATATGCAACACAGTTAAACAAATGATATTGTTTCAATAATTTTATCGTATTATTGAATTTAAGATCATTATTCAGTATACGATTCTAACTGTGCTCATTGCTTCAGGCCGAGGTTAAAAAACTTTAAGTATCAACTAGCAGGACGAAAAGTGTCACCAATAAATCACCATCAACATCCCAACTAGTAAGTAATTCTTTTTACTTTTTGTTTTGTTTGGGTTATTTGTCCGTTTAACATATGTGTACGTACATGTTTCAATAATTTGATCATTATTATTACTTTTTAGGGGAACAAGAGACCAGTTCAGTCTACAAGTGGAGGTGGTGGAACTCTTACTCATGATTGGCTACCTGATGGATGGACTGCGGTAAACTGGACTTCGGTAAACTGGGCTACGTCAACTAGACACAAGTACACGGTATTTAAGGAAACTGCAACTCGGAAGAAGTTTTATTCCAAGCAAGAGGTCCTGGACTATCTTGCCATTGCCGGTACCAGCAATTCCAACAAAAGAGAAGTATGATCCTAAACATTTAGTAATACCTAAATATGAAACTGCCCCTAAAAGAAATATATTTTGCACACTCACACTTGCCCGAGGGATTGGGTATTATTGTTGTTGTTGATCATTATCGTTATTTTTTGATTTCCAGGTCAAGGTTGCACCTCCTCAAAAAAAACAAGCATCAACTATAAGCACAAGTATGCATGAATTTCTTTTCTCTTAATTAGCCACCATTGATGCTAACAACAACTTCATTAACTATTATTGCCCTCTTTCTTAAATTATTGTTATTGTTGTGCATGGCAGCGCCGCCATCTGAAAGTCCAAAGTGGCTGCGTGATCTGATTCAGTATGCAGCTAGAAGTGGAGGAACTTTCAGTACCCATGATATTAGCTCGTGGAAAAGTGGTGACAAGAGAAAAGTATGAACCTAAACATTAGTAATACCTAAATATGAAATTGCCCCTAAAAGAAAATAAGAAATATATTTTGCTTACTGTTTTGTTGCACTCACACTTGCCGGAGGGATTGGGTATAGTTGTTGATCATTATTACTATTTTTTGATTTCCAGGTCAAGGTTGCACCTCCTAAAAAGAAACAAGTATCAACTATAAGCACAAGTACGCATGAATTTCTTTTCTCTTAATTAGCCACCATTGATGCTAACAACTTCATTAACTTTTGCTGTCTTTCTTAATTATTGTTATTGTTGTGTATGACAGCGCCATCTGAAATTCCAAAGAGGCTATATGATCTGATTCAGAATGCAGCTAAAGCTAAAGTCTCTAAAGCTGAGCAGCAAAAACAGGTTTGCACAACGCAAACTGGATTATTATGAGCCCAAGATTCACCGTGTTGCTAAGTTCTACAAATGTTCTGATAAGTTGCCATCTGACTGGAAATAGTATGCTCTCTAGCTGCGGCATTTATATTTTTGTTTAGCTTAATTGTAAACAGTTGAAGGTCAATAATTAATAGTATACTCTTATATAAGTTTCTTATCTCCTTTTATTTTCATACTCACGCCCTTTTCTTGCAGCGACCCCGAAACCTCCTTCATGGCCCATGTTCCCAAGCCTCCTCCACCACCCAAACCCAAAACAAAGAAGAAGAAGAAGAAGATCAAGATAACCTGTACGTATTCCCATTCCTTATTAACGTTACTTGGGTTTGACAAAACTATTACAATGCTACTCAGGAATTTTTTTTATTATTGCACTCTGATCATTAATAAGCTAAGTCCATAAAATTCGGCATGTATTATGATGAAAACAAGGGTTCAAGTTTCTAATCTACGATTGTGTGTGTGTGTGTGTGTTTCTTATTCAGGGAGCTCCCCTAATTACCATGGCAGTTATCCGTTGAACAACCATGAGCAGAAAGTCTGGAATGAGTTTACAATGAGCGATACAACTGTATGTATCTGTTATTCGTCCCTCTTTTTCTTCTCTCATCTATATATACCTACATCCAAGATTCTGCACTAACGTATACATGTTTCTGGCGTATAAATATTTCCTCACATATTTCATGCGTGTGGCAGGAAGCATATTCTTGCGAGGTTTTTCCAATTGAGAATTTAATTATGGTTCAGAAGGATGATGATATTGTTGATTTACTTGGAAAATTTGCAGTTGACACCTTTAACAAATCTTGTCACATGGTATGTTTACATTCCTTCCACTTGCTTTCAAGTTTTGAGACTGTCTCCGTTGCTAACTGTTTTGCTTATGTAAATAAATTCTATGTTGTTAGTATGTTAACAAAGATGAAGACAGCATGGTCAGCGGGGCTGAAATCATGGAGTGCAAATTCTATAAATTGACCAAGAAGTATATCTTCTACATGACCATAGAGGCCATTGAACAAGGGATACCTGGAGTGTATGAGACCAGAATCGAATGTAAAACTAAAAACGGCGCAAGGACACTGATGAACTTTACACTAACGGATCGTAAACCAGAGTGTATGTGAATATCATGTCCTGATTTGGTTATCACTTTCTTATTAGAACCCATTTGACATACTATCTATTGTGTTTGTTGCAAACTTGCAGTTTACACTTTATAATTAATGAAAATGGTTTATCAGCTCTAGTTTTTTCTCTTATAATGTTGAAACAGTTAGAGCTGATAAATTTTGACTCATTTGTGTGAAAACGGGTTACATATAAACGGGACAAGGGGGTCATTTTTAAAACGTAGTCAAAGTTGAAACAGGTCGAAGGGATTGAAAGTCGGCCATTGCTTACAACCAATAAAATTAGTCATATTTTTGTTCTTATATAAAGTGCTTGTCAGTTGTCACCTCTAACTATCCCAATAAAAACCACATAGCACTTTATTAGATTAAGTAGGCTGCATAAATTACAAACTTTATTTGGTGCCTGTTTCTTGATGCCTTATCATTCATGCAGGGAATAGACCATGGGTCAAACCCCACCTGGAATCCGAAGTCGAGTATGAAACTGTGGAAGGTTAGTCTTCCATTTGTTTCTTGCTGTTTGAACATTAGGATTTGGCTCTCTGTATCCCCTTTGATGTAACTTAAAATTGAAATTCGACTTGCTAAAGTGCTAAACATGTAATAGATCTTGTCATAATTGAACCCTTAAACGTTGTATGTCACACATTTTGTCCTCAACTAGGTATCCATATCAACTAACTTGTATAGTAGCTATTGAGGTTTCAATTTTGATTAATGATTTTAAATAACTTGTATTGTAGATGGTTCCTCTGATCCTCAAGACTTTTACAAGCTTACTGGACTGGTGCATAGGAAGACCGAGGGTGGTGGTTTTAACTATCATAACCCACAACAGTAGTAAAGATGAAAAAGCTAAGGCTTTTTCCCCTAATGTAAGCCAGCCGTTATAATTTCCGTCAGCAACAAGACCGTTGATTTAGCCTAAATGCGTCACAAAACTAGAAAGCCTCAGACTTTCGGACCATAGAGGAAACAGGTCCTGCTTTTCTTTTTGATGTATTACTTAATGATACATATGTGTTGTGGCGTTCAACATGCACTTTCAGTTGTACTTCATGCATGATGCATTTTTGTGCAAAGATAATAATTGATGATGTAAGCTACTTTTAGCTGCAACTTTCTTGACATGAAATCTTAATGCTTCAGTAAACAACTGCCCGATAGGCATATATTTAACCCGCTTTCTGATATTATAACATATGCCAACTTCTTGTTAGAAACTTGCAAAGAATAGGCTTTGTTGTTTGATTTCTTTTATTTAGGTAAAAGGTGAAATTCTATTAATTACCCATCATGAAATACATTTTCAATCTAATATGCTTAGGACAGACCCTAAGATAAGGAAGACTAAATAAAAAACATTACGGAACTTCTAATAAAAAGGAAAAGAAGATAACTGTCTTCTTCAATCCTGTTAAGACATACTAGCAATTCCATATTAGACAAAATACTCTCTAGCTCCCCATAAATCTGCATCAGTCATATCGTTAGCCATACAAGGTACTTTCATCTTTCATGACTCATCAATTGTGACCAAATGATAAAGCAATTTATAAAACCACTACTGCAGCCTTTGAAACAGACCAATCACACACATTCCTTCTATACATTTCCATTTCAAGTACTTAAATGTCAATGTGCAGACTACCAGAAGTCTAGAACTTATGCTTATAAACATGATGCAGCCTATACATTCTCCAACTTCTTCCATAGACCAACAGTTACCATCTAGAATGCTATTTGGAGATTACCATTGACTGCACATTCCATCATTCTGAGACCTGACCACTGCAGCTGACTAACTTGTAAGACCTTTGACTTGTTTCTTAAGGTCTCCACTCTCCACCACCACATTAAACAGAACATCTTCAGTCCTTTCCATGCACATTCTGAAAAAGTCTACAGTTCCTCTCTCGCTAAATATAGTAAGCAACAGCAGCCAATATAAGCTTTCTAAGAATGCTCCAGATGCTATTGGTGTTACGCTGTTGAGTCATTTCCTTGAGTATATCTTTCCAGTTTCCACTCAGTTGACTTGGAGTTTCAATTTAGCCGTACTCTGTAATTTGCTCCAAATGCCCTTTGAAAACTCACATCAAAAGAAGAGGTGTCTGTGTGATTCAGTTTCCTTCTAGGATATAGGACATGCCATATGTTTATTGTGATACCATTTCAACGACGTATCTTCAGCAGACTTTCTTTCTCTTACTGCCATCCACAAGACAAATTCATGTTTGGGATACAATACAAGAACCAGACTAGACTACCTCATTCAACTTTGTCCCCATTGATCGTGATATCATTCCACACTTTGTGTAAACTGCTCTTGGCCTTCATTAGTAATCCAACAAGACTCATTGGGAGAATTATAACTCAGCAGTGAGACTAGATAGATGTGTAATAAAAGTAAGAGCTTAAAATAAAGGCAAGTCATACGAATGAAAGATATGTGATACAAATGAGCCAAGATATACTTATAAAAGACCTTTAAGATTGAAGTTTAAATAAGTAAAATTGACAGTTCACTTTTTCTGGTTGTTCATTTAGTTAAAACCATGTAACAGAAAGAGCCAGAAAAGTTAAAAATAATAGGAGAAAATTAGTTTGTATAAAGAGTAAAACAAGAAGTGGAAATAGAAACTTTTTTTAGTGTTGATCGTGCATGTAAGTAGCTGTGTGGCTGTTAACGGTGCGAAAAATAGTTTATATATTAACTCCGTACTTGATGTGGTTTCTAACAAAACTTCTCATTTTAGGTAAAATTTTCCAACCGCTGCTATCAGCCTAGCCTGGTTATTGTCTTCTTGCCTTCTTGGTTAAGCAATCTCAGTGTAAACTGAATCAGGAGTTGTTGCATAATGGTTCCTTTTTGGGCTAAAAATGGTTCAGAAAAGATAAAGTATTTTTAAATGAGTTAGTTAGATGTTTGCATTCCCATACAGTCCCTTGATCAAAACTAAAAGAGCCTGTAATGAAATTTAATAATCGTTTTGTTGTTTATATCACAGTGGCTGCTATAATTTATTACCCTAAACATCTAAAACGACTGCATCTTGATAGACTATTGAAAGGAAATTGAGATTATGTCTTGACATTTGTTAGAAAAACTCCACGAGTAGTACATATAAATCTTGTTAACAAATAACAATAGTTCATTATAAGTAGAAATTTTCAGAACAAAGGTATTTGGATGTTGACGTTGTACAAATTAACCCACTAAAACACTACACTGTCAAACGCTTGTGTTACTTGGACAGCATGATTTCATATTACGTAACTAAGGAAGTAGACTAATTTTATTATATATCACTTTACTGATGTTCAGTTTCACCTGAGTCGTCCTGACTCCTGAGTATATGTATAATCTTTATCTTATTGTTCTATATGAATATTGATTTCCTACCCCTAAGCAAAGAAAGAGCCATGCTGATAAAGGTCATGCTGATCAAAATATACTATATAGCTAAAATATTTTACCATGAATTCTGGTGTGAGCTGTTTAAGTAAATCATCAGTACGTTGGCATCTTCATGTTAGCATAAAGAAGTTCGAATACATATCGTGTTAAGAGACCTTTTAACTATGAATGATTTTCATTTTCAGGGGATGGTCTTTGACCTCGAGAAGAGTTCAAAATTACATATTGAGCTTGCAAAATCAAATTCAAGGTCTAAACGCTCAAGAACAGGTATATTGTTAGCCATAAACTTCCACCATTTCGCACCGTTTCGGCGGACTTACCCATTGAAGTTTGGTTAACTTTACAACTAGTTGATGAAAGGCGCGGATCTGAAAAGAGTGCAAAAGGGTCTGCTTCATTTTCAAGGGGCATTTCTGATCCTGGTAAGCAAACCTAGTGTTAGTTGTTCAAAAACAATGTTTAATAAAGATGCTCACACAACACCAGTAAGTAGATAGTATAAAAATGCTACCTCTTTGAGTTGTTGGTCTTCTAATATATACGTTGGACATAGCAGCCAATATAGTGAACTAGTGAGTAGTAAACACGTTATTCTAGAAGCTCACATTGCACATATATTGCACATGCCTGGATTGAGTAATTCAGCTTACAACACGATTGGTTATCCATCTGCACAAAGGTCATTTGCACTGCTTGAGCACAATTTCTCATTATTTTGATTGGAAAAAAGAAAGGTTTTGTTGTAACTTGCACATGATTGCTTGCTGTTTAAACAATGAAGGGCTGGAAAAAAGGACACATATGACATGCGTTGTTGGATTAACAAGT
The DNA here is from genome assembly GCA_014162995.1 of Artemisia annua. Lineage (NCBI taxonomy): Eukaryota > Viridiplantae > Streptophyta > Magnoliopsida > Asterales > Asteraceae > Artemisia > Artemisia annua. The sequence goes on along the minus strand of LBNU01034503.1, from coordinate 245,308 downwards.
AAAAACTTTTCTGATATGATTCTTGTCTTTTTTAATTGTTCAGTCATGGAAGTTTTGATGGTAGAGCTGCAAACAGTGGTCTAATTATTTATATTATGATATCACACCCCCCCCCATGTCCAACAAATTTTGTGGCCAATATTGTAATAAAAAAAGATAGTACGGATGTAGTTCATATCACCCATGCTTAAGAGTATGCGGAGTAATAACGCCTTAACGGCGTTTTGATCTAGTTGGCAGCAAACATTGTGATGTGGCAGCTCATAACTCAAGTTGCCTTAACGGCGTTTTGATCTAGTTGGCAGCAAACATTGTGATGTGGCAGCTCATAACTCAAGTTATGCACGTTAACACCATTTCCAACCCCTTCGCGTTGCCTTTGCGTTTTAACGTACGTTGGTGTGGCAACGCAAGTTATAACATAACTTGGTTCCAAGTTATGATCACTCCCCCATTTGTTTTGTGTTATGTTACCCCAACGCCGTTTTCATTTCTTTGTTTTTTTCATTTGCTTTTTTGGTGTTATTGGGTGTTATGATTTCCTGGTGTTTTTTGGTGTTATGTTATTTGGTGCTGAGATGATGTGGCGCTGATGTGGCATGGTGTTAGTTATGTTAACATGTTATGACTCCCTCCGCTCTAAATGCAACAACAAATGATGGATGGGTTGTGAATGATGCAATACTACAATATTAATTAACATTGAAATGAAAAAGTAAAATAAAACACAACAAAAGCAACAAGCTAAAAATGGAATTTTCAGCCATGATATCCGCCAAACTCCATAATCCCCTAATCAGCTTGCTTCTTGACTTCCAATAGTGCATTCTTCAACACAGTGAGCTCTTCTATTCCAAGATTCTCTATAGGAGCATTATACCAGCTCTTTTCTTGGTTCTCTTTCTTCGTCTTTTTAAGTTTTTCAGTAATATCATGCTGTTTAGCTGAGTGTTCAAAATCTCGGTTTGAGGATTTTGAAACTGCTCCACCCATTCACTTGTTTGTGAAATCTGAGCACCAGAATAATGTTCTTGCAGGTAGCCAGATACTAACACCTCAACTGATGGATCCCCAAATGAGTATACAGATTTTTCATTTGGAGAAAATATAATAACTGCACTTTGCACCCCACAACGGGTGGAAAGCTCGTTCACTTTCTTAATGACACTTGGACGCCGTTTGGCAAAGATGACGCTCAAACTTTTCTCATTTTCTATCTTTTTGTTTTCAATTTTCTTACGAGCTGCATAGGTTCGCGCCATCTTTCAAAATAAGATATAAAAGGGTTTTTTTTTAATCAAGATAACAAATGTACACAGATGTGTCTGATATAAATTTCTTTTCTGGTTTGTTTAGGGAGAGACTGATGGCTATTTATTAGGTTCATCCTGTTTTGCAAGGGCTTTGTACATTAATAATGTAGTTAAAGCTTGATCAACTTTATGGATTTGATATATTAAATGAAGATTTACAGCCTCAGCATTAGACATTATTTGATTGTGTTTTGTGATTTTTGTAATAATCTATATTTACATCCTCAGCATTAAACATCGTGTGACTGTGTTTTGAGATTTTTGTAATAATATTTACACGGTGTTTTGAGATTTTTGTAATAATATTTATGTGACTGTGTTTTGAGATTTTTGTAATAATCTATATTTATTTACAGCCTCAGCTTTAGATAATATTTCGAGAATTCTGTTCAAAAGAATCTTTGACAGCCGTGACGTAGATATGTATTAGATAAGGTTCATGAACACATGGGAATTCAGGCAATTAATGTGGTTACAAGGTTTATGAAAAAAAAATCCATAATCAGTATAGATATATAGAAGCACCTGCTTAAGTTATATATAATAAAATATTATTCATAAAATTCGTAAGACGGATAACTTTTCTGATATGATTCTTAGTCATTTTGAATTGTTCAGTCATGGAAGCTTTGATGGTAGAGCTGCAAATAGTGGTCCAAGATCTGTACGTTTCATATGATAATTTCTAATTCTTTATATTATGATATGTTGTTAGTGATACTTTGGCTAATGACAATTATTTCCTGTGTAGCGAAACTCATCAGCCCCCCATGTCGAACAATTTTTGTGGCCAATTTGGGACCAACTTGTACAGAACAAGAGCTGATTCAAGTATTTTCAAGGTTTGGGAAAAACTATTTTCGTTTTTTCTATAAAGTTAGAACTTAGCTGATGACGTATAGTCTCCACTCGGGTCACGGACCCGATTAGTAAACAATACTAACACTTAAGCCCACCACGAGCGGGCCGCTATAACAATAACTGGACTACCAGTTAGAGGGTTTGGGCCCACAAGGCCCAAGCCCAAAGTTATTAATGGATTAGATACGGGATATCTCCTAAATAAAGGAGATATATACCAAATATCCGATATCGGCGAATAGGCCGAAGAGTGAGGAGCACGAAACCTTATCGGTTACGTGTATATAAATAGGGCATCATAGCTCTCGTCTAAGGTACGATTTACAAACCCTAAACTCTTCACAACCCTAAATTCGATTACTTACTCTCACGCCGGAGGATAATCGGGGGAGACAATCCCTCGATAAGCCTAACGGTGTTTGTTGCTTTCATAGTGCGCAGGTCCCCAAGCATTATCATCTAATTGATACGAGAACAGGAACCCAAACAAGGAACGCCCAACTTTTGTATCAACAAGTGGCGCCATCCGTGGGACCCTACACTAAGAACTAGGATGACGAAACACAAAAACACAAGCCAGCGGACTCCGCAGATGGACAAGACACGCGGTGACCCTCCAAGGAGGAACTACCCGGATCTGACCCTTAGGCAAACCACTGGGACAACCAGTGCGCCTGGTCACCAGGAAGTGGAATCAACCCCAATCATCCCAACAGTGGAGTTGCCCGCTGCAACAACTCAAACCACCACGGTGGTCCCAAACAATGAGGATCTTCAGCGTACTCTCTTTACCACTCCTCACCAGACGGCAACTGCTGTGGACAACACAGCACCGCCAGGCGCACCTGACAAAGAGAGGAGGATTAACCTAGAAGAGAACATCACTGCGCTGGAAGAAGATACTCAAGGAGCAATGTTAAAAAATTTCGTATCACGAAATTTTGATACATTGAACAATCTCCTGCAAGAGGAGTCAAGAAGAAGGTCGAGTCATAACTTACACGCTCGGCTTAACTTCAATGGAACATCTCCACCGCGTTACCTAGAGCGCGAGCATAACGAGAGGCGCACCGATGTCCACTCTAGACTCGGTACACCATCTAATTCGCAGTACTCGGAGGAATACGAGGGTAATGGGCGACGCACACCCGTTTTCTCTAGGCTAGGTAGTCGCAGAGTCCATGATAGAGTCGGACCACGGCGCTCACCAAGCGAAGGCTCTTCTAGATCTGGAAGCAGAAGAGCTTATGACAAATATGGGAAACGATTATCCCCAAGTGAAAGCCCTTCTAGCTCGGACTCCGATGAAAAACGGCGCAAGCGCCGTAAAAGAAGCGATTCTTCCTCAAGCAGTTCCTCGGACAACGAGGATAAAGAAACGGGACACTGGAAGTCCAGAGGAAGACGTCACGAGGAAGAGGACGAGGACATATCCCTTCCTTGGCGTCGCCAAAAGGTTGATGCGTTCTCAAAGCGCATCAGTGATTATTCAGACAACAAGAAAAGGCGCATGCCTTCCAATGTTAAAACATATGATGGAACGGGTGACCCTGACGATCACCTAAAAATTTTCGAATCCGCTGCTGGCATCGAAAACTGGCCACAACCTGTGTGGTGCCATATGTTTAATTCCACATTGGTAGGGAATGCGCGAACTTGGTTTAGCAAACATCCACGAAGAAGTATAAAAGGGTATGAAGAGTTGCGGAAAGCATTCCGCTTGAACTTCACACAAAGAAAGAAGTGCGCTAAGGATCCAGTAGAATTGGCCAGAATTAAACAGCGCCAAGGGGAATCAACGAGCGCCTTCATGGAGCGCTTCAAAGACGAATGTATACACGTCAAGGCATGCCCTGAAATACTAAAAATTTTAGGATTCATGAAGGGGATCAACAACCAAGATCTTATCAAAAAATTAAATGATAAAGTTCCCCAAACCTTCGACGAACTAATGAAGCGCACAAGGTCTTTCATTCAAGGAGAAGCCGCCGTCGCGGATAGCAAGAAAGGATACTCGAACTACAGGCCGCAAGAACCGTCAAGGAGACAATCCAATGACCATGGCGGCAATCGTAACAAAAGCTATCGCAATGATGGAGGCGCACGGGGAGTATACCCCATTGACAAAAACTCCTAGAGAGATATTCGCAACAGAGGGAGCAAATTTTCCTAAACCCCCACCAATGCGCACTCCAGAAGGAAAGCGCATAGGGAATGGGTACTGCGACTATCATTGACAGAAAGGCCACACAACAAATGAGTGTGTCCAGCTTCGCCAACTAATTGATAAATTAGTAAAAGAGGGCAGGATGGACCACTTAGTCAAAAACATTAAAGAAGGGAAGGATAAGCAAAGAACCGGAGATAAAAAAGAACCACCTAAAGACAAGGCAGACACAATTTACATGATACAATCATGGCAGCGCAAAGTCAAGCAAAAGCTCAGCCAGAGGTTCTCTCCTAACGATGAAATTTCCTTCCCAAAGTTGACTGCGGACAACGCACTGGCGGAGCCACTCACCATTGAAATATATGCGGGAGGTCACAATATCCACCGTATGTACGTTGATGGAGGAGCATCTGCGGAAATAATGTATGAACATTGTTTCAAAAGACTACGGCCGGATATACAAAGCCAATTGATCCCCGCCACATCATCGTTAACAGGCTTCACGGGAGAAAAGATATGGCCAATAGGACAACTACGCCTACTGGTTACGGTCGGTAACAAGGAGCACTCCACAAAAGCATGGATGAACTTCATGGTGATTAGATCTCCCTCGCCATACAATGGCATTATCGGAAGATCAGGAATATCAGCCGTACGTGCAGTACCATCCACGGCACATGGAATGCTCAAATTCCTAATAGAAGGCGGCATTGTCACCCTTTACAACAACGCTGTACCTCCCGAGGAATGTAATACAGTTACATGCGAAGCAACGAACACTTCGGAACATGGCACAGCCAAAATCCCAAACTTGAAAGTAGCAATACACCCTGATTACCCTGAACAACAGGTGTCAATTGGAGGTTCGCTGTCAGATAAAGGGAAAACAGCTGTGTGCGCACTCCTGCAGAAAAACCTGGATGTCTTCGCATGGGAGCTGATGAGTGCTCAAACACTCATCATTTTTGGTCAAATCTGAGCTGCAAAACATTTAAAAACACTCAAAGATGCATCAAAATGCTGAAAATATCCCAAAATTGTGTTTTATATGTTTCAGATGCAAAATGAGTAAAAACAAATGAAAAACGAACAAAGTTTGCACAATTGGCAGTTTCAGTACCCCAACTTTCAAAACTTGTCAAAATTAGTCCCTAAGCATTTATTTTGAAAGATAAGTCAACTCAAGTCCTTTAAAAGTCAAACATTACCAAAAATGATCCTTGGGTAAAAAGATTTGAGAATTTACAAGTTTGGTCCCTGAAGTTTCACAATTGGCAGAAACAGTCCCTAAACTTCAGAAATTGGCAGATTTGGTCCCTGGTGGAATATTTTGGAAGAAATAGTCAACAACAGTCCCCCAGAAATCATGGAATGACAATTCTGACCCTTGGAGCATAATTTTGAAGATTTGGCAGTTTTGGTCCCTCAAGTTTGAATTTTGGCAGAAAATACCCTGGACATCTAAAATTGGAAGATAAGCATTCATGGTCCTTGGGTTATTGAAACTTGGCAATTATGGTCCCTTGAATAACTTTGGAAACTTGTCAAAATCCACCCCTCAATTTTCAGATTTTACATTTTGGTCCCTATAATAAATTCTACAAACTAAACGGACCCATTTTATTCATAAAACAAATCCAACCCAAAAATTAAACACAAACACAAGCCCACTTTCCCCTAACCCTTTCTAGGCCCACTCCCACTCAAGCCCACTGCCACTCAAACCCATTCCCGTTTTAATAACTCTCCCAGGTCAACCCCACAAATAATATACTCCCTCCCACTCACACGTGAACCAGAACCACTCCACCTCCATCCATCATCACAAACCTGCAAAACACCCCTGCCACACTCAATCACCCTCACCCTAGCTACTCAAAACAAGCACCCCAGTCCAAGACTTGACCCCCTGGCACAAGTTATACAACTAAGGGCCAAAACTATTTTTGGCGCCAAAACTCCTCAACGGTCAAGATCAATTGGTACTAATCCAATGGCTCTAAAAAGTGGTGGGATAGTACCAAGGGAACCTCTTGAAGCTTATAAATAAAGAAAAGAAGATAGAAGTCAGGGGAGTAGCTAGTTAGTAGATTCTAGTGTAGTTTTTCCTTAGTAGTTACCCTGTAAAATTGTTTTCTAATGTAATCAAGCCCTTTTAATTAGTTTGTAATCCTTAAGTATTCTGTATGCAAGCTTTTGTATCAATGAAATTCCAGTTTTTCCTTCAATCTTTGTGCAATTAATTTTTATGCATTTAAAATCTTTACAAATAATTATAAACTGTTTTTAAGTCTTCATTATTGCTACATAATCTCCTTCAAGCTCAACAAGGGTTTTAGTGAGTTTATAGCCTGTTGTTCCTGTTCTAAGCAAAGCTTCCAAAAAGTCAATGAAGGTCAAACGAATGGTCAAGTTAAGCAATGGGTGATTAGATAGGGATTGGGAGGAATATTGAGGCTTGGTAGCTTGTAAACAAGCTTCCTTAAGAATCTCAGTTCTGTTTTGAGCATAGGAGCAAGTGAGTTTCCTTTCAACAAGTTGTTGCCCATTTTACTATTTACTGTAGTATCTGCTTATCTAGGTTTATTTCTATGCTTGATTGTTGAAATTGTGTTCATTCATCCTATTTGAGTCTAGCTCTTACTTAAGTGACCTGATGTTATTTGCTTCTTTTTATTTTAGCTCATTATTGCAATTGCCTACCATTTTTAGTTTATCTAATCTCAGCTCATTACCATGCTCATTTTACAGTCATTAAAGCTTTAATATAGTCAATTTAGCTTAAAATTTCATTTGGGTCCATGGTTTAAGTGTAAATCAGCTTGCAAAAGAGAAAAACAAAAACAGTTTCATGCTTAAAGGGGTGTTTGGCTCAGGCTTATTCCATGAGTTCTGGCCTTCTCTAGTTGATATATGTAGTTGTAACAGTCCAACTTAGGTTCTATTAGACTCATGAAAGCATAAAACTCAGTTCTCGTTCAATAAAAAGTCAAAATCAAGTTTCAATTATTCATTTGTACTCACTGTTACAGTTTTTAAGTTGCATGATCATATAGTTAGTTACATAAGTTGTTAGAATAGCTTAAATCAGTCCCATTGTAGCTTAAAACTTCATATTAGATCATTCATAGGAAATCTAAGTTCATAAAAGTCAAATCAAGAGTTCATATAAAAAAGTCAAATTGCATCTTACCTCAGTTTTTCATAAAATGTAGAGAATTTTCATTTGATCATGCTCAGTCCATTTTAGCTGTAATTTTGGATTTTCAATGTTTGATAGCTTGTGTTATCTAGACTATTTTTGTTGTAATTTTTAGAATCTTTCTAGCTAGCTTAATCATTGCTTAAAGTTGCTTATTTGGCCCAAATCTGTCCTGTGCCATGACCAGTGCCCCATAAGCTCATTTTCCTAAGCTTGCATCATGTCCATTATTGAGCATTAGCCTGAGCTTATTGATGTTTTGAATAGTTCACTGTTCTATCTCCATGTTCATGTACTTGTTTTTCTATTGTGAGCTTATTTTAACTGCTTATTATTGCTTTCAATGTTGTCCCATTTCACTCTCAACACTGAGTCATCAGTGTTTGAGAGCAATTATATAAGCTATTATCTAGCTTATCTGTGGGTCCCATGGTGAGTCTTTTGGTTCTTTGGGAAGCCCTTGGTTCTGTCTAGTTGGTTCAAGGCTTGTTTCAGGCTATAGAGCTTATTAGATAAGCTTAATATGGCCTGCTAGTAGACCCATAGGCCTGCCAGGTTCTCAGTGAGTTTGGATTGCTTATTAGCTTATTGTAAGCTTTTCAGTGTGTTTTGCCCTTTTCTTTAACTTATTTCATGCTCATCTCAGTTGTTTCTTGCTTATTCCACCTTTTGTATGAAGCTTATAGCTTATTGTCTAGCTTTTTTAAAGTTTCAAATTCCACTTTATGCTTATTTGCTCAACTGTTGAGAAATATAAGCTCATTCTCAGCTTAATTTTGAGTTTCAGAAATATTGTCTTTGTAAAAGTTTGTTCCTTTTGATGTTTAAGTGTGTTTGTAAAAGAAAATTTGAAAAATAAAATGTTTGGCAAAATGGACACCGGTGGGACTTGAACCCTGGACCTGTTGGTTCTTATGGGCAAAACCCAAACCACANAAGAGTTCTAGTTGATTGTTGATGGTATATGTGGTTCAAACATGTTTCTATAGGTCATAATAGCTCAGTTATATCATAATATCCCATAGTCTTTTAGATAAAAGTCAAATGCTCTTTTAATTTCCTCATTATTAAGTCACTGTTAGAACTTTTAGAATCCAAATCATGCATACTAGTTCATAAGTAGTTTAGATAACTTAATTTAGCTTCATTATAGCTTAGTACATCATTTTCAGTTAACTAGGTAGGATCAAACTTCATGAAAGTCAAACTACTCATGTTTCATTAAAAAGTCAATTGCATAAGTACTCAGTTTATCCAAATCTTGGGTGAATTTTCATGAGCTCAATTTTCAGTGTTAGGATCTAAGCTTTTGGGATTTTGATCTTTGCAAGCTTGAGTTGCTTGTACTATTTTTATTATTAGTTTTAGAATTTTCTTTACTAACTTAAGCTTTGCTTAATATTGCCCAGTTGAGACTATGTTGCCCTACACCAAGGACCTTTGTCCACTGACCCGTTTTTCTAAGCTTCTATCTTGCTTATTAGTTGACCTTATTCTGAGTTTCTTGGCTTTTTGTAAAGCTCACAGTACTAGCTTCATTTATCTATGCTTATTTGGGTCCTCATTGCTCAGGTACAATGTCTCATCAGTGTACCATAAGCTCATTTTATTAAGCTTTTATTTAGCTTCTCAGTGAGACCTAACCTAAGCTTATTGGTTTTTGGAAAGCCAACAGTGCTAGCTTGTGGGTTCCAAGCTTGTCTTGGCCTCAAAGGCTTATTCACTCAACTTATATTGGCCTGCTAAAAGCCCTTGGCCTGTTTGGGTTCTGAAGTGAATTTGGATTTGCTCATTTTGCTTTCTAGCTTATTCCAGTGGACTTAATCACTTGTTTCTGCTTATTTTGGTTTCCTTCATCATCTTCTAGCTTGTTTTGTTCTTTGGTTCAGATGGTAGCTTGTATAATAGCTTTTTCTTAGTCAAAAATTTCATTTTAAGCTTGTTTAAGCAAACTGTTGAGCATTTAGCTCTCAACAGAGCTTATTGTTAGATTTTAAAAAGTTTGCCTTTTTAAAGTTAGTTATTATTAGTGTAAAAGTGTGTTTGTGAAGAAAGAAATCAAAAAATAAAATGTTTGGCAAAATGGACACTGGTGGGACTTGAACCCTGGACCTGTTGGTTCTTATGGGCAAAACCCAAACCACACCCGTGCACCATCTCCCCTAGTGATAACTTAGTGTTTTACTTCCCCCTAGTTTTATTTATACTAGTCCTTTTTTCTTTTAAGCTTATTTGTTTATTAGCTTATTTTTACAGCTTATTAATAAATATTTTGCAACTTTTATATTTTTCCTAGCTTAAATATTCTACTAAGTATTTTTAGAAAAAGTTTGGAATTTATTACTTTTTATTTAGTATTTATTATAAATCAAATTAGTTTAAATAGTTATTAAATAGTTTTTAATTAATCATAATTATTTAAATAGTCTAATAAATATTTTTCTTTTTCCAATAATTTCTTTTATCATTAGGTTTGTAAAAAAGTAATTTTCACACCCCTAGGATTTTTATAGCTTAAAACTCACTTTTTATTTCGTTCGTTAAACGTAGTTTTTAATTAAACGTACATGTTTTTAATCTTTAAACGTTTCTAGGTGATTTGGTTTCACGTTTTCATTAATATAGTTTATTTAAGTCATTTTCTTTCTTATTCCTTAGATTAATCACTCATACCCCTTTCTTGTTCAAAATCACCCGATCACAAATCCGTTTTGTATACCATTCACACCTCGTCGGGACATAACGACCCGGGGATATTCTATACTCCTTTGGTTTAGCATTGGCTCAACAGTCTGACCTTGTTGACCATTCCTTGGTCGATATTGGTTGACCGTTTGAAGCCAATCAGGAGCCAAAGCATATGACTGGCGTACCTAGGTCAATCTCAGAGCACAAGCTACAAATCCGACAAGGATATTCGCCAATAAGGCAGAAGAAGCGTGGCCAGGCCCCAAAGCGCGGGAAAGCCATCCTGGAGGAAGTACACAAGCTTGTGGACGCAGGCATTATGCGAGAAGTCTACTACCATGATTGGTTGTCTAATCCAGTCATGGTAAAAAAGAGCGATGGCAGTTGGCGAATGTGCGTGGACTTCACGGACCTCAACAAAGCATGCCCTCAGGACTGCTACCCACTACCAGAAATAGACTGGAAGGTAGAATCCTTATGTGGATATCCTTTCAAATGCTTCTTGGATGCATACAAAGGATACCACCGAATCCAAATGGCTAAGGAAGATGAGGAGAAAACAGCATTCCATACGAGCCAAGGCGTCTATTGTTACACAAAGATGCCTTTCGGGCTAAAGAATGCGGGAGCTGCCTACCAGCGCTTGGTAGATAATGCATTCGAAAAGCAAGTGGGTCGCAACTTGGAGGTCTATGTTGATGATCTGGTTATAAAAAGCCATACTGAAGATGAAGTAATGCGTGATATTGAAGAAACATTCAAAACACTACGGAAAATCAATATGAAGCTAAATCCTAAGAAGTGCACTTTTGGCGCTACAGAAGGCATGTTCCTAGGATACTTAATAGAACCAGATGGCATTAAGCCATGCCCTGAAAAGACTGAAGCAGTCATACAACTCCCTTCACCGCGTACGCTAAAGGAAGTCCAGTCCTTGAATGGAAAATTGGCCGGTCTAAACAGATTCCTATCCAAGTCAGCGGACAAGTCACTACCACTATTTAAGACACTCAAGAAGTGCACAAAAAAGGGAGACTTTCGCTGGACTACCGAAGCAGAGGAAGCGTTTCAGCAGCTCAAACAAACAGTAGCAGCGCTCCCCAAGTTAGTTGCACCCCGACCAGGGGAGGAGTTGATAATGTACTTATCCGCAACTCATGGGGCAGTAAGCGCGGTACTATTGACGGATAGGAACTCAGTACAAACACCTATATACTTTGTCAGCAAGGCGCTTAAGAAAACGGAGATTAACTACAACCCAATGGAAAACTTAGTACTGGCGCTGGTATTCGCAGCCAAGAGGCTGCGCAGATACTTTCAGGCACACCCCATAGTGCAGTGGTTGATTACAGACCAACCCATAAAAAGTTATCTCCAAACCAGAACGCTGACAGGCGATTGCAGAGTGGAGTGTACTACTAGGAAAACATATACATCTCCTACAGACCGCGCACCGCGGTTCAAAGGCAAAACTACTCTCTGACTTTATCATCGAAAAGCCATGACAGCGAGGATGTAATCAACCACCGCAAGGTGGAATTACAAGAACCATTGGATCCTATTACGGACGGGATCTTCATGCGTAGATGGCTCAGCGCAGCTCATTCTTACCAATCCAGAAGAATGAATTTACATATGCTTGCGTTTTGAATTCACTGCCACGAACAACGAGGCAGAATACGGAAGCCCTAATCGCTGGACTACGAATCGCAACGCGAATGGGTGTACGCAATCCTAGAGCAAACGTAATTTTTTTTCCCCGTTTTTTAGTGCCATATCAAGTTCCGGAGAGCATACGTGTGTTATGTCGGTAACATAGCGCAACCAACAGCTCCAAGTCATGCTCACGCAATAGCTTTTCTAAAGTAGATATCCATGAATACTATTCGCATTTTTTGAATCAGACTAATTTCATAAGAGGATCATTGACACGGTGCTTCAACAATCATATATAAACCACATAGTCTTTCTCCTATACTGTAAGGGAGCGAAACAATAATTTGCGCACCAGACAGTTGTGAGCAGAATATGATTTTTTGGAACGTTTCTACATCACTTATTCGCACATCTGTCAAAACAGTAATTAGTTTATCGAATATCCTAGACAAGCACGAAGTTCGAATTCCTACAGATGTATAGACTCGTAAGTTCACTCGTTTGAGTATAATAGAAGACATGAGAAGCTATCCAACAGTGTCTACTGCTGTAAAAAGGATAAAATCACACCCTATTTTTGTTAAGTGCTGTGACTTCATCTATCTACCAAGGTGGAAGGACCTATAATTCACGCTGACTAATAGGAGTTATAGTTCTGTACGAAATATCTAGGACGAAACAGGATCATAGTCGTCTATGCTCTCAGTCTTAATCAAGCTTAGATGTATACATATGGTCGTATTCTGTGATATTATTTTAAGGTATATCACGAGGCCGAGTTCCATTTGGTTATCTACTATCACAGTTGATTTATCTTCTAGGTGTGTGGCGACTCACACACTTACGCTCAAAGTATATCTGGAGCATACTTCCGAGGAATGCCATCCCGTTGGACGCTAGTTTCATGCAGTATGCACCTCCAAGGAACCACTTACGCAATCGTCGTTGTGGTTAGCGCGGCATCTAAAGGTCAGTTGTTTTGAACGAAGGAACTTACTGCGACCACATCTCTATACACCGAATGAGTCGAGCGATCATCTCTTTGGTACGCAATATTGAAGTTGCTACCAACCAGTATGGTTCTTCGAGGATCCGTATAACTCATCTCCCTTTTCAGCGCCCGAATCCACGATACGTATGAATGTGTACATTCTCAGTAAGATTGAAAATGCATCTTCTAAAACACTGATCTATATAAGAACATAAAATAAAAATGCATACACACCAATGGGCACCACAATTGATACATTTCAACTCAAAAATGGTAAGTATTTTACATTGCTGAGAACCAATATTCTAGTCACATGATGCCAATCTGTTGTGTGTATCGCGTGAGTTATGCTAGACTCAATCCTGCGATATGTTGAAGCTATAACACTAGTCAAGAATGTTTACTTTGTTACACACAAAGACAAACAGTGGTGTACTTTTGAGAGCATCAAAGCTAGATTGTATGAGAGTTAACAAAGTACAAAAACATGGAGACAAACTAAAAGTACAAAGCGAATTCGAAACTCATGGGATATGGATCATTATACAATTTGAGTATGTCGCTTTGGGGGTGCATTACCTGGTGAAATCATCTCACGATAACGGCACTATACATTATAACTGATGTAGCGCAATCCGTTCAAACGGGATTGGGTTCCATGTTGCGCGGATACAGGCTTTCGCTAAGATACACGCAGGTACAAGCTTCCCGGTCTTGAGATTAACGAATCACCCCAGTTCTACCACGAGTGCTGGGTCTGTCTGTTAGCTCCATGGCCGTCCTTAATCGCGCACTTGTACGCTCCTTTTCCAGTGCCTTCCGACGGATCCTCGTAAGGTCCTTCCCACCTTTGTCTAGCTTTTCCTGCTGTCTTCTGCACGGCTTGAGTCATTTTCAGCGGTAATAGAAATCCGCCTGGTCTGAATAAAGTGCTTCGTACTTTTGGCATTCATAGTATCCTTTCATTCTTGATTTGGCTTTTTCTTCTGTATTGTTGCAACGTTCACGCCTTTCTTCCAGAAGATCCAAGTCTATGTGATGACTCGCTGCCATCATTGTAGCTAGGTGATGTTAAATAGACAGTTATCTGCCTTGTGGCGGCCGAGAAATCTATAGTATAGGCGCATTCCAATCTCAGGACATACACTCAGATAATGAAAGCAGCTATCTGGGTATGGATAAGAACTCTGCATCTAGCAATGTCGCGATTCGGACGCCGCAAGAAGGACAACTAGTTCTATACAATCCGGTTGTATTCATGCAACGGAGACACTCCCTTTCATCTTTGTTCGTGTGGTCTGATTCTAAGGAAACACAGAAGCTGTTTGTGACAGTTCTTCATCACCAGGCTGAAATTGGGAATCCAACTATCCGTATCCATTTCTTGCTACCTTTGTGCCAAGTTAATTCTGCACCACATGATTGTGTCTAGGGATAACTGTTGAGCTCCACTTATCACCCTATAACTGAACGGTATTTCGCGAAGGGAGCGTCGTACAACCAGACCATGGATTTTTGGGTGAGTTACTGAACTGCAAAGTGTTGCCGTTATGAATTAACACTGATAACATCACCATGACCATTCTACAAATGGGGAATAGACATTGCTGGACCCTTCCCTGTTGCCGCGGGTGGATTGAAATTCCTCATTGTGGCAATAGATTACTTCACCAAGTGGATTGAAGCGAAAGCAGTGGTTACAATCACGGGCAACCAAGTCAAGCGATTCGTATGGGATAACATAGTATGTCGCTTTGGGTTACCTGGTGAAATCATCTCAGATAACGGAAAACAATTCTGTGACAATCCGTTCAAAGATTGGTGTGAACAGCTGAACATCACGCAACACTTCGCGTCAGTAACTCACCCACAAACAAATGGTCTGGTTAAGCGCGCGAATAGAAGCCTGGGCGAAGGAATCAAAGCGCGTTTGGACAGACACAAAGGAAGATGGGTAGAAGAACTGTCACATGTTCTCTGGGCGCACCGAACAACTATCAAGGTTAGCAACGGAGACACTCCCTTCTCTTTGGTCTATGGAACAGAAGCTGTCATACCAGCTGAAATTGGAATGCCAACTATCCGTACTGCGGAAGTTAATTCTGCTACCAATGATGATGAGCGGCGCATAGACTTAGATCTATTGGAAGAGCGACGTGAACGCGCAGCAATACGCAAAGAAAAAGCCAAGTCAAGAATGAAAGGGTACTACGATGCCAAGGTGCGCAACACTTCATTTAGACCAGGTGACTTCGTATACCGCGAAAACGACTCAAGCCGCGCAGAAGACACTGGAAAGCTAGGACCAAAGTGGGAAGGACCTTACGAGGTCATTGAAGCACTTGGAAATGGAGCATACAATTTACGCAATAAAGATGGACACGAGCTACAACGAACGTGGAACGTTCGCAACCTTAAGCGATGCTATCTTTAGAATAGGCTACGGCCCAGCATGGACACTCAAGCACTTTAGAAAGTGCCCCAATAAAGATCCATGTAATTTTATTTTTTGAGTCTTATCTAGATAAGTATTTTCTTTTACAAAACTTGCAAGTATTAATAAAAACTCGTGGTTTCTGGCTAACTCCGCGACAAAATTTCTTTACATTGTTATTTAAATACTGTTTACATTTCAATGTGTTGGTCACGTTACCTTTAGCCTACATGGCGTGCATGCACTAATTAATACCCACGTTGGTAAAAAGGATGAGTTAACCTACTAAACAACTCGTTGAGTAAGAGGGTTGCAAACCCATCAACTTTGGATTACGAATCCTTGTTAAACACCTTGCGCTCAAGATGTTGGCGCAAGTTCCTTGCGCATCCCACGATGGATACACAATAGGGCACACTGTGCGCGTTTAACAACTTGGGGAATCAAGACTCTTGATTCTTTAAAATAAAATACGACAAGTAGACTTATACAAATTCATAGATGACTATGATTTCTTTCTTCTTTAACTAAGTTAGTAGATTCCATACACGACTATGGTCAATACTTAAGGAAATCCATACATACTTATGACTTTTCTTAAATACACTTAGACACTCAAAGATCTCTTCACGCGAGGATACATGAGTTATACGCGAACTACGAGTTCAAAAACATAAGTACTTGGAAAGTATAAATACGCTAAGTACAAAAAGAACTTCATATATAAAGAGCAAGTTCTTACAAAAATTGGTTCAAAACAAAGAACTAAGTACAAAATGGCTATANTTATGACTTTTCTTAAATACACTTAGACACTCAAAGATCTCTTCACGCGAGGATACATGAGTTATACGCGAACTACGAGTTCAAAAACATAAGTACTTGGAAAGTATAAATACGCTAAGTACAAAAAGAACTTCATATATAAAGAGCAAGTTCTTACAAAAATTGGTTCAAAACAAAGAACTAAGTACAAAATGGCTATATGCTAGATGTACGCCTCAGCGGGCTGGAGCCCCCACTCAAAGCCGCTTCCTTTGCATCCTTGAGCCGCTGCAACAACGCTGCATCATCAGGGGAAACGGTGGCCACGGTGACAGGAACACCGTCGGTCCTAGGCAGATGCGCAGCGCCTATGCCGCACAGAATGGCCTTCCCTTTCACGCCTTTTTTCCTTGCGACCCTGGATAAATGAGCATTTAGAGACCTTTGCAAAGAAATCTCCTTCTCAAGACGGAAGGGATTCCAGATATCACGTGGCCGAGCAAAAATTGGTACCTTCAACTGCGCCACGTCAGGCTTCAAGTAGAAGTCCAACTGCTTATCTGCGCCATCCTGCAAATGCCTTGGAAGAGTGAGCCCCGCCATGATCACATTGATGGGCTCATCCTGATCACGCTCCAGACGCGCGATATGTGGAAGCTCAAGCTTCTTTAACTCTTCCATAGCAGCGAAGAGCTCAGCAGGGGCATC
>LBNU01034503.1:198120-212724 GCA_014162995.1 Artemisia annua | reverse complement strand
TAACTAGTTCCATAAGGGGTGTTTGGTAATAGTTAGTACTGTGAATCTTTATTGGTCTCTTGCTGAATTTCCTGCATAAGTAGCTCATAATAGGTTAGTGTAAGTTAGTTTGGGTAAAAAAAAAATTAGTAAGTTTAGTAGAATAAACCAAATCTCTCTCAACAGTTAGTAATAGGAGTTAAATTGTAGCTACACCTTTAAATTAGGTTAGAAACAGTTAAATTTAGTATAATAAAACTTAATATTAGCTTAATATGTAATTAGGAGTAAGAATTGATCAATACAAATCCACATTAGTCAAAGTTGAGGTGTTCAAGTAAAAGTCAACCTAGTGTAAAACTGCTCCAATAGGGTCTGAACTTGGGCTGATTTGAGGCATCATATAGGTCTAAAATTGATTGAGGTTGATCTTGAGGTTAGATTACATAGCAAAGGTCATGCATAATCATTTTTAGGCATTCCCAACCACAATCAATAGGTGAAATCAGATCTACAATAGTGTGCCAAAACCTGCTCATCAGCATACTAGTGGAGTTGGGCTGCTGAACTAGGGTTTAATTAGGTATCAATTGGGATTCTAGAATTAGGGCTTTTAGGTTTTTAGGGTTCTCTGGTAGGATATCTAGCTTTTGCCCCCATTAGGTTCACCTTATCAGCTTATTAAGTGCTTAATATTAAGCTCCAAAGTAAGCTACTTGACTGCCACTCTTTTCAACTGTCATAAGAACTTATTTGCTTATTCCTTGAGCTTTTATGTGCTTTTCTTGTTCATTTGTGCTTCATTAAGTGTGCTTAAGGTTCTGTGAAAGTTTGGTTCTCTAAAGTGCTTATTTGCTTAAAAAGTGCTTATTACCTAAGTGCTTATTAGCCCAAAACAGCTTATTAAGGTTTAAATTTTAGTAATCTTATTTTTCCTAGGTTAGTTATAATAATTCAGAGTTATCTGCAAAATTATATAATTTTATAAGTCCATTTAGTATTTATAATAATTAATTTAGTTTTAAAGTATTTTTAAATCCTTTTTAATTAATAGTAATTCATAAAAAATCAAAAAAAAATATTTTTCTGTTTTAATATTATTATTAGGTTATTTTAGAATTTTAAAAATTAAATTTTTATTTTTCTAGCTTTATTTTATAATAAATAGTATTTTAGTATAATTTAAATAGTTAAAAATAGTTTTTAATTAATAATAATTAAATAAAAAGCCAAAATAATATTTTTCTTTTTCCTAAAATTTTCTTTTGTTATTTAGAACATATAAAAATCATTTTCACCCCCGTAGGAGTAGTAGTACTTTAAATTCACTTTTTATTTTGCGCGTTGACGTTTATTTTACGTTTTAGTTACGTTTTTAGGTTTTAATTACGTGTTAGGGTTACGTGCTTCCTTATTTGTGCATTTTTATTTCTCGTAGTATAATTGTAGCTTAGGGTTCCCCATAAAACCCCTTCACATTCACTTCACGACTCACGATCACGAACTCACGAACTCCATTCAGCCTTCGTTGGGAAATACGACCCGGGGATACATATCTACCCGTGCTATCCTCGGAGATATACTACCATATATATATTCTATATATATCGTGTGTGTGTGTGTGTATCACCGGACAAAGAATTCGAAATGAATAGTTTTATTAATCTTTAAAACCCTTTCATATTTGAATGTTTAACTTGTGATTTTCTTATAAAACTTATTGGACTATTCTAAGCTATTTGGGATTATGAGGTGAATACCGAAACTTACTAATCGACCTATTTTATATTACAAATATAATTGTCATCATTGTCTAGATTTTCTTTAATTAACTTGAGTTGTCGGAATTTCTCGATCTTGTCGATATCTCTTCCTTTTTGGCGTGAGTTGCATGTTGATGTCTTGTTCATTTGGCGTGAGTTATATGTTGACGTCTTTTCATTTTGGGTGAGTTGTATCTTGAGTCTATGTCTTCTTACCACACCACACGAAACATAAAGCTTTCTTACGAAACATTGATACTAAACTTTTATAAGTAATGATTTGAGTAATCCACGAAAACTATGACACATCGTCCTTTATAGACTTGATTATTGTACGAACTATATTTTGAGATAATCGTATGCGTATTAGGATGCACCCTCGTGTTCGTACTACTTGGTGCCGTCGTTCCCATCTTTTGGATATCGTTGTGATTAGCACTAGATGCCAAGTTGTGTCCGTCGTGATCTTTGCATTGCTGTGGCTAAGGTGAGTTCATAGCCCCCTTTCTTTTAAACAAGTTTTCATAACTATTTTTGGTGGAGAATACATGCTCTTTTAACTAAACTCAAGGATTGTTTATCTGATTACGTGAACGGTTTGATTAAGATTTGATTGATTGATTGCTTGATTGATTGATTTACCGATATACTTGATTTGGATATTCGAATGCGGTATGTGTTTACCTGGTTTATATATGAGAGCTTCCTAGCTCAAACCATTTTTATTGGACCTGCTACTACTTGGTTTTGCTACATGTGTTGGCTAGATAAGGTTAGACGGAAGTAGAGGTTACCTAGAGCTAGGACGCTTGACCCTAGTTTGGAATAGACTCTGCTGCGGCCTAGATCCGGGGCTGTGACCTGGCTAGTGACCGTTGAGAGGCCTGCTCAATATGACCCTTCATCTTTACTAAGATGATAAAGTATTGATTGAGATTGAGATTGAGATTGAGATTGAGATGTCTATACCTGCCTCTAGTCACACATAGCACTTAAACTTTTCAGGTCCACAACTGTTTTTATAACTTAAACTCTATGAACTCACCAGCGTAAGCTGACCTTTAGCGTGTATTCTCAGGTTTAAGGCGTTAGCTCACTATTTGAAGGCGCTTGGCAAGGGGCATGGTCATAGGCGACTCTGATGAACATTTGGGACCACTTTAATTATTTTATGGGCCTATTTCCGCACTATTTTATATCATNTTTTCAGGTCCACAACTGTTTTTATAACTTAAACTCTATGAACTCACCAGCGTAAGCTGACCTTTAGCGTGTATTCTCAGGTTTAAGGCGTTAGCTCACTATTTGAAGGCGCTTGGCAAGGGGCATGGTCATAGGCGACTCTGATGAACATTTGGGACCACTTTAATTATTTTATGGGCCTATTTCCGCACTATTTTATATCATGTAAACTATATGTTTTACATAACCACTTTTATTCGATATAAATGAAATAAAAACCATTCTTTGTTCCTTGTGTTGTGATACCGATTTCGTAGCACCCCATTGCATGTATGCTTCTGCTAGACCCGAATTTTGGGGGTGTTACAAATTGGTATAAGAGCCTAGGTTATAGAGAACTGGGAAATTTTAAAACCTAGACTATAACCATTTTTGTGAAACTAAACCCTATGACCGCTACATGCCTGCTTGCCAAGCCGATGCCTCGCGTAAGATTTCATTTGAGGTTGTAGTTGATTATATAACTGAGAATACATTTGATAAGATATTGAATGATATGATTGATGATAAGTTGATGAGACATTTGATGGTATTTGTGATGAATTGATTATGATATAATTGATGAAATTGAGGATATAATCATTTTAGTGTGTGCCTTACTTTTGGATACTTCATATCCGCCTATTTTAGCTATTTACCATGAGCATTTCCATATGCTTATGCAAGTTCCGCATCTATCACTGAGTTACGCTATTTCCTTGCGTAATCTCATTTCTGAATGTTGATTTTGCACACTAGTCGTAGTATTGGGAATGATTTTGGGATATAATGGACATATTACTAGCACTAGACTGAGTGTTTCAAAATTCATTGAACCTCGGGTGAATGTAGCTTGATCACCTACATTCAACCAGGGACAGTTGGACATGGCCTGATCAACTATGTCCGGCTCAGAGGTGAATTTTGCGATACTGAGGGTAGTTACAAAAGCATTATGTTCGGGTTAGAGTTTGCCTTTAGGAATGATAAGTTTTACGTGCACACACAAGCATTGAACATAACACCTAAGCCTGCACTTGCACACGNATCACCTACATTCAACCAGGGACAGTTGGACATGGCCTGATCAACTATGTCCGGCTCAGAGGTGAATTTTGCGATACTGAGGGTAGTTACAAAAGCATTATGTTCGGGTTAGAGTTTGCCTTTAGGAATGATAAGTTTTACGTGCACACACAAGCATTGAACATAACACCTAAGCCTGCACTTGCACACGACACACTGGCATCGCAACCCGCATGAATCGTATTGCTTCCGAAACCACTAAACGTCCTCGTCTATGTGGAATTCTCGTTTGTCGCCATCGGGCATAGTTCGCATTGGGTCGGGCTAGACCCGATTGACATCATTTGAATCCGAGTTGCTTATCGTTATAAGCCTCGTCGATTTTATTGGAATTATTAATTTTTATTATCGTTTGGATTTGATTCGGTTATGTTTGGATTTGATTTTGGTTACGTTTTGATATGATTTCTGGTTTCGTTTTGATTTGATTTCCGGTTATGTCTTGAGTTGACTTTTGACTATTTTGGATTTGGTTTTGACCATGTTGGATTTGGATTTTGGCTATTTTATCGTGATTTTGGACCTTGTTCCAAACTTGGATTTGGCATTTAGCCTCGTTTCATTTGGCGATCTAGTCACAGCCGCCTCTACCTTAAGCCCCGTGCTCAATTGATGCGTTTTCTTAACCAATGATGTTTATCTTCTTAATCAATGATATTCACTTCCTTAATCGATGATGTTCACTTCCTTAATGGATGATATTCATTATCTTAATGACGTTATTCATTTTCTTAATCAAGGTTGTTTATTTTCTCAATCGATACTATTTAATCAATGTTGTTTTAGTGACGATTTTCAATCGAAGTTGTACTTTCCGCCTCCAACCTAAGTATCGTGCTAAGTCAACCGACTCCAACCGATTGCTAGTAGCAATCAACCTTCTCTTACAGAGTTGTACTCCGAGCTTGTTAAATCTCTTATTCAGCAAGGACTCTGTGCTCGACAGAATTCTTAAGATTTTGAGAGGTAACCTGAATCACGATCCTTGGGACAACCATATATTCCTTCCCTCGTCCCTCGGAAATACCATTTATCTTTGCTCCTCTCTTATTGGATAGTGAAACTGCCTTGAAATTTATTTACAAAATGTTGCCATCTAAGATGTTTTACTGCTACTTCGCAGAAATCAAAATTTTGATTCTACCACTACTTGATAAAGGAGAATTGTTTTCCCTGTTATCTCACAAACTACTTTACGAAATTGTTTTCACAAAACGATTTTATAAAATATTTTGGTTGCCATGTTACAGTAATATGGAACCAAATGCAACCTTACTACTATCCTAAATATCAAAATTTTGATCCAACTACCATTTTATAAATGGTGAAATGCTTTCTTGATACCCTATAAGTTATTTTACAAATAGCTTAATAAGACGATTTCATAAAACGTTTTGCTACCTTGCTACAATGTTATGAAATCAAACTGAAAATTGAGATTTTGATCTTCCTATAATTTTATAAACAATGGGTTGTTTTCGTATTATCCTATAAGCTGTTTCACAAATTCTTTTGTCGATTGCTATTCTGCTACCATATCATNAGAACATAGAAAAATTATTTTCACCCCCGTAGGAGTAGTAGTACTTTAAATTCACTTTTTATTTTGCGCGTTGACGTTTATTTTACGTTTTAGTTACGTTTTTAGGTTTTAATTACGTGTTAGGGTTACGTGCTTCCTTATTTGTGCATTTTTATTTCTCGTAGTATAATTGTAGCTTAGGGTTCCCCATAAAACCCCTTCACATTCACTTCACGACTCACGATCACGAACTCACGAACTCCATTCAGCCTTCGTTGGGAAATACGACCCGGGGATACATATTTACCCGTGCTATCCTCGGAGATATACTACCATATATATATTCTATATATATCGTGTGTGTGTGTATCACCGGACAAAGAATTCGAAATGAATAGTTTTATTTAATCTTTAAAACCCTTTCATATTTGAATGATTAACTTGTGATTTTCTTATAAAACTTATTGGACTATTCTAAGCTATTTGGGATTATGAGGTGAATACCGAAACTTACTAATCGACCTATTTTATATTACAAATATAATTGTCATCATTGTCTAGATTTTCTTTAATGAACTTGAGTTGTCGGAATTTCTCGATCTTGTCGATATCTCTTCCTTTTTGGCGTGAGTTGCATGTCGATGTCTTGTTCATTTGGCGTGAGTTGTATGTTGACGTCTTTTCATTTTGGGTGAGTTGTATCTTGAGTCTATGTCTTCTTACCACACCACACGAAACATAAAGCTTTCTTACGAAACATTGATACTAAACTTTTATAAGTAATGATTTGAGTAATCCACGAAAACTATGACACGTCGTCCTTTATAGACTTGATTATTGTACGAACTATATTTTGAGATAATCGTATGCGTATTAGGATGCACCCTCGTGTTCGTACTACTTGGTGCCGTCGTGCCCATCTTTTGGATATCGTTGTGATTAGCTCTAGATGCCAAGTTGTGTCCGTCGTGATCTTTGCATTGCTGTAGCTAAGGTGAGTTCATAGCCCCCTTTCTTTTAAACAAGTTTTCATAACTATTTTTGGTGGAGAATACATGCTCTTTTAACTAAACTCAAGGATTGTTTATCTGATTACGTGAACGGTTTGATTAAGATTTGATTCTACCACTACTTGGTTGCCATGTTATAGTAATATGGAACCAAATGCAACCTTACTACTATCCTAAATATCAAAATTTTGATCCAACTACCATTTTATAAATGGTGAAATGCTTTCTTGATACCCTATAAGTTATTTTACAAATAGCTTAATAAGACGATTTCATAAAACGTTTTGCTACCTTGCTACAATGTTATGAAATCAAACTGAAAATTAAGATTTTGATCTTCCTATAATTTTATAAACAATGGGTTGTTTTCCTATTATCCTATAAGCTGTTTCACAAATTCTTTTGTCGATTGCTATTCTGCTACCATATCATAAGCTAGACCTAGGGAGCGAACCCCGACCTCTACCTGAGTAATTGTTGATAATCCTACATAACCTGTCCACCTCTTGCTAGTCAGCGAAACAAAAAGTATGGATAAACTTTCTCATCTATACGTGAAGAAGATCGTGGTGCATCATGAAGTGCCGATTTCTATTCTTAGTCGTCTCACACCCACATTTTATCAACCCCTTCCAAAGGCCATGAGAACATATTTCGTATCTACTTAATCGAATTTGGCAATAGTTGGGATAGACACCTCCTGTTGGTCAATTTCTCTCTTACCCACAATTTCAGTATTTCAACGGCACTGCAAAAGACCCTCTATGGTCGCAAGTGCCAATCGCCGACTTGTTGGATAAAGATGGAGATAACCGACTTCCTGACTATGAGCCTGTTCACGAAACCACCATCAGGACTCAGCAACGTTCAAGACGTTCTCATGTGTATAGCCTAAGTGATGACTTGCTGATGGAACTATTGTTTTCCCCCGGGAAAGATCCAGATTGATGACTATTTAAACCTTGTTGACCTATTGGAATTCTGAAATTTGGAATTAGATGACTTTCATAAAGTCGCATCGCTATCGACAAAGCTCGTCGAAACTTGCTAAAAGATTCTAAACTCACGTAGGAGACGTGAAGACGAATCCTCATACGTATATGCTCATTTCTTTCAGACCTTGTCAGGTGACATGGAATGAATCGTGAGGACACGATTCTTTTTAAGGAAGTGAGGCTGTGACAACCCGCAAAATTTCTCCCTAGTTCTATTCGGAGAAAAGATCATTTATTTTGAGTTTGGTATTATTTCTGAGAAACTAGACGTATTCATATTCATTTTCATCGAAAATATTATTTTTAGCACATTGGTGTTATTTCTGTGTCATGAATCTTTAGTTTACTCGCTTAAATGAGCCCCGAACCTTGTTTCGTGAAGGATTTGATAAATTACAGCTTTGGTCCCTCGGTTAGGTTCTGTCCATCGCCCCTAGCTTTAATAGAATTACCGAATGGTCCTTGTGAATTATTAAACCTTATCACCACTATAAAAGCCTCACTTATAATTAACCCTTTCATTTTTTTAGGGTTCTCTCTCTCCTCCTTCACCCTATCCAGCCGACAACACAAACCCCCCATCTCTTTCTTCTCCGGCCATATCTCCGGCCACCGGAGCACCACCGCCGCGAGTCACATCACACCGTCACCTTCATTTTACTACCCACCATCTCTTCTTCGATTTCATGCATTCCACGCGCGACGAATCACACCCAAACACCCTTTTGACTCGTGCTTCAGTCACGAGTCCACATTCAACCACCGTGACATTGTAAATCAAGATGGGAAGGTTTGTTAGATTTGTTGTGGTTCGTATCTGCATCACCTGCACCTCGTCTCTCTTGTCCTCTCACGTCCGTGGGTTTAGATCAAGACAAGGGATACTTCTTTGGGTTCGATGAAGTCGCGAAGGGTTGTTTAATTAAGGGTCGACTATGGTTTTGGTTCGTGGGTCACCAAGCCGCCATCACCACAGTGTTGCCACCACCTCTATTCCTCGCTCTAGTCATCCTAGTGGTATGGTAAAACCCACTTCTCGTCTTGTTTATGTTCCTATCGAGTTTTATGTTGATGTGTTAACATTTTTCGTGGATAAAATACGGATTAAAACGTGTTCGAACAAGATAATATTAGTTTCGTGTGGTAAGTTCTGATTAAAATGGTGTTGTTTGATTTTTGTGGTCACGGGTCGAGTATGTAACCTGGGTATGGTTCTTGGTTTGATCTTTGGATGCATTATCCATTTATTTTGTTATCGGCTTGATGTTTGGATCTATTAATTTATTGGTTTCAGTAATGTTAAAACTGGTTAAGGTGAATTGATATCGATTTAAGTTAAATAATGAAGGGTGCGTTTGTTTGTTATAAAAGTTGGAAGTGTATTTGGTTAATCTTATTTTGTGGTCTTTTGTTGAGATTTGTTTACGCCATTAGAGAACCAATTGGATATACTAAACAAGACAAACAAATTAAGAGTAGACTACTACTTAGAGTTGGGTCAACAAAAATGGGTGTCAAACTGTTACCACTAAATGTGAATGTTTATGGTGTCAAGGTATTTAGTGTATACTAGTAATGGTGTTGGTAAGAATATATTTAACTTGTGACAAATGATGGGGTGATTTATTTAAACTTGATAATAAGTTTAGTTATTAATATGTTTTACTACCGAAGTGTATTGTTTTGACTTTTGATACATTGGTACGTTTCGGATAAGCTTTTGGGACTTGACCCTGGATATCGTATAATACATAATGGGTTAAATATTGATTTTACTTGGACTATTCGAAAGTACTTGATATTATTTGGAAAAATACTTGACATATGAGATGCATACCGGGCATAGTATATACTTGGATGGTGGATATAATTATCGGATGATTATAATGGATTGATTTCTTTTGGACAATGCGGATATTTAACGGACTAAATGCTTGGATTGAAACTATTGAATGTGCATTGATTTGGACATTGGACGTTGGACAATATGGACTTATTGGACTTGAAACGAATACAATATATTAGACTCGTAACGAATTTAATATATTTGATTCGCAACGGACACACAATAAGTAAATAGTGTCTAATAATCAACGAATACCTTTTACAGATTTCTAATAAAATTGTCGGGAAATATTGTTTTGGAGAATTGAGTTTACGTAAAGTCTATTAACTTGGAAAGGTTATATAAATGGATGCGTCATGCCGAAATTTATAAACTTTTCTAAACTTACATTTTTATTTCTAAACTTACATTTTACTTCTAATGCTTTTTAAGATTACTTTTATAAAACCGGACAAAGAATTCGAAATGAATAGTTTTATTTAATCTTTAAAACCCTTTCATATTTGAATGATTAACTTGTGATTTTCTTATAAAGCTTATTGGACTATTCTAAGCTATTTGGGATTATGAGGTGAATACCGAAACTTACTAATCGACCTATTTTATATTACAAATATAATTGTCGTCATTGTCTAGATTTTCTTTAATTAACTTGAGTTGTCGGAATTTCTCGATCTTGTCGATATCTCTTCCTTTTTGGCGTGAGTTGCATGTCGATGTCTTGTTCATTGGCGTGAGTTGTATGTTGACGTCTTTTCATTTTGGGTGAGTTGTATCTTGAGTCTATGTCTTCTTACCACACGACATTGATTTGGACATTGGACGTTGGACAATATGGACTTATTGGACTTGAAACGAATACAATATATTAGACTCGTAACGAATTTAATATATTTGATTCGCAACGGATACACAATAAGTAAATAGTGTCTAATAATCAACGAATACCTTTTACAGATTTCTAATAAAATTGTCGGGAAATATTGTTTTGGAGAATTGAGTTTACGTAAAGTCTATTAACTTGGAAAGGTTATATAAATGGATGCGTCATGCCGAAATTTATAAACTTTTCTAAACTTACATTTTTATTTCTAAACTTACATTTTACTTCTAATGCTTTTTAAGATTACTTTTATAAAACCGGACAAAGAATTCGAAATGAATAGTTTTATTTAATCTTTAAAACCCTTTCATATTTGAATGATTAACTTGTGATTTTCTTATAAAACTTATTGGACTATTCTAAGCTATTTGGGATTATGAGGTGAATACCGAAACTTACTAATCGACCTATTTTATATTACAAATATAATTGTCGTCATTGTCTAGATTTTCTTTAATTAACTTGAGTTGTCGGAATTTCTCGATCTTGTCGATATCTCTTCCTTTTTGGCGTGAGTTGCATGTCGATGTCTTGTTCATTTGGCGTGAGTTTTATGTTGACGTCTTTTCATTTTGGGTGAGTTGTATCTTGAGTCTGTGTCTTCTTACCACACTACATGAAACATAAAGCTTTCTTACGAAACATTGATACTAAACTTTTATAAGTAATGATTTGAGTAATCCACGAAAACTATGACACATCGTCCTTTATAGACTTGATTATTGTACGAACTATATTTTGAGATAATCGTATGCGTATTAGGATGCACCCTCGTGTTCGTACTACTTGGTGCCGTCATGCCCATCTTTTGGATATCGTTGTGATTAGCTCTAGATGCCAAGTTGTGTCCGTCGTGATCTTTGCATTGATGTGGCTAAGGTGAGTTCAGAGCCCCCTTTCTTTTAAACAAGTTTTCATAACTATTTTTGGGGGAGAATACATGCTCTTTTAACTAAACTCAAGGATTGTTTATCTAATTACGTGAACGGTTTGATTAAGATTTGCTTGATTAAGATTTGATTGATTGATTGCTTGATTGATTGATTTACCGATATACTTGATTTGGATATTCGAATGCGGTATGTGTTTACCTGGTTTATATATGAGAGCTTCCTAGCTCAAACCATTTTTCTTGGACCTGCTACTACTTGGTTTTGGTACATGTGTTGGCTAGATAAGGTTAGACGGAAGCCAACTAACTACAATTCTTCATAAAAAAATACATATGCAATGAATCATGGACTCACAGGAGGAACCCACAAAAAAGAATCAGGACCCACATTTATAGCATAATATTGTAGCCAATTAACTACAATAAATTGTAGCTAATATATTCCCTTTGTATTTGGGGATAACTTGGCTACAATTTTTGTAGCCAACTAACTACAATTTTTCATAAAAAAAAACACATATGCAATGAATCAGGGACTCACAGGAGGGACCCACAAAAAAGAATCAGGACCCACATTTATAGCATAATATTGTAGCCAATTAGCTACAATAAATTGTAGCTAATATATTCCAAACTAATTATATTTCATTTAGTGTTGATGTAAAGGCTTCTCCGCCATGTGAAAGGAGTCAGTGTTGTGTAGTGATTACGAACTCTCGAGTAGGTGACTCAGGGATTGGAGTAGGACAAAGAAGGTATCCTTGTAGCCGAACCACTATAAATACTTGTGTTGTGGTTGTGTCTCTCTATCTCTATCTCTTAGCTTAAATTTACTACATACTTTAATCTATCAATATCCAACAGGTCAAAACTAGATTGACATAAGTCGATCTATAAGTTTTAATAAGTAATTTTAATCGGTAAAAACTATTCAACCCCCTTCTAGTTTTCAACAAGTTTCAAAATAAGCCACAAAATGTAAGCTTATGAAACAGAAGCCTAAAACCAAAAAAGCCATAAGCCGGCTATAGAAACCAAAACAAACACCCCTTAAATACCTACCTAATGGTTCAAAGTAAGGAAAGAAAGAAAGAAAGAAAGTCACATGGACATGTGTGTGGGGCCGTTCAAAAAAAAGGGACATGTGGGTGGGTCCTAAATATCAATGAGGAGATCACTGTAGATGAGATGAGATGAGATGTAACTTTTTTAATCCTATATATGACGTGTTCTCATGGTTTATTTTAGAATATTTCCCTAGTTAAAAAATTATGAATACACGATTATTGGTGAAAAGCAAACTATATTGTTATTAAAAATACTTTCATCTAAAAATTTAGAGTTACTTTATATCATCAAGTTTACGGCAACATCCTTTAAAATGAGTTTGATTTTCATGAAATAAAATGATATGAAAAAGTTAAAAAGATTGTGATACGAAAGATATATTGGGGTAACATGTCAATATTATGAAAATGGTGATTGTTGAGGTAAAATCTTGCGACTACCCCTGACAAGCAAAATGAATCCTTCGGACTGTGGTAGTCCTTCGGATTCTAGGTGTTCCTTCGTATGCTTCTGTCCTTCCGATTACCTGTAAGACAGAAACGTCCGTTAGACTCGCCCCGGGAATGTATCCCAGGACCAACCTCCGGCGTGAGAGTAAGAATAGAGCTCAGAGAGATAAAGTATGAGAATAAATAAGTAAGAGAGAGAGAGTGTAGAATTAGTTAACCTTTACAAGAGGATTTTTCCACTATTTATAGGCGGTTAGGATGAGGTGCCAACTTGGCTTGTACTTAGTCCCTTAGTGTTCGCTAGTTTATGCTCCATTATCGTGTACTTTGTGTACTTGCTTGTACTTTAATCCGCGTAGTTATCACATGTCCAGATGGCTGGGATATCCGGACGGTATATGACCCTTCGGATATCAAGTTTTATCAGATTGATTTTCTTTGTTTAGATTTGGCTTGTTTCGTCCGGATATGGTTCGGTTTCATCCGGATCGTAGGTCTTTTTCGTTCGGCTATAGTCCGGAGGACACATACGACAACATGTCCCCCCCAGTATCATAGTATTGGTTATTCCAATGGTGTGATACTCAAAGGTTCCTACTTTTGCTGTCTTCCGAAAGGTATGACGTGTTTTTGTCGAGTTATACACGTGTGCATAGGTTAAAAGTAATTAATGTGTCGTTTAAGGAGCGCCGGCATTTTTACCGGGTTGTTCAGATGATGACACGTATGCGTGTTGCTGCATCGTGTGGTTCTAAATGGCGACACGTCATCCACTTGTACGACGTGTCGTTTTGCGCTCACATTCTTCCCTATAAATAGTCCACTTCTCCTCATTTTTACCACTGTAATTTCTCTCTCTAGCCTTGCGCTTTCTCTCTCTACTATTTTCTTCCGTTTTCCGAACGATCCTGCCGGAGCGCTCTTAGCTTGTTTTTTGAGGTACGTCTTTGTGCTTCACGCGTTTGGTAAATTTTTGTTTGTTTTGGCTATACTTCTTCCTTTCATCATGTCGGAGTCCTCTGCATCAGTGGGTCAAGATGGTACCGCCGTCTTTAATTATGGCGAAAAAAACTTCGAAGATGCGTCTGTTGGATGTCCTTGCGTTGGTTGAATCTTTCGGAATTCCTAAGGATTTAAATCCGAGGGTTCCACCTAGGGGTATGACAATGGATCAGTTGCTGCCAGATGCTATTGGTCTTTATGTGGAGTATTTTTTCGAGGGAGGGCTTAATGTTCCCTTTTCCACTTTTTTGCTAGAGGTCCTTAGGTATTTTATGGTTCATATTTCCCAGTTGGTTCCTCTCGGTATGCATAGGGTAACCCTTTTCGAGGTATATAGCCGGAGCTTACATATTCCTCCGACAACTTTTCTGTTTCGGGTCTTTTATAAGTTGAGTAAGCAAGGTGACTGGTTTTCTTTTGAGAAACGGACGGGCGAAAAGAGGAGAGTGTGCTTCGGTGAGTTTCCGTCATGTTTGAAGGGTTGGAAGGATCAGTTCTTCCTTATAGATAGGCGTGTCATTCCCTTTGCAATGGCTTGGAGACATCATGATTCGGATGTTTCAGATCCTTTTCCGAAGAAAGGAGAATATAATGCTGCTCATGCTGAGAAGTTGGCTGAGAAAATCATTGAGCCGTGCCAAGTTCCCCATGACTTCTTGTACATGATGGGTTTGTCTTCTTATTGGAAGTTCCCCGGATTTAGGGCGGCTCTGAGAGATGAGGAGGGAAGGGGTATAGCTTTTGCCTTTCGTGTGTTGTTTGTTTTTTTTCCTCTTCTTTGTCCCTCCGTGTATACATATTATTTTACATATATATATATATATATATATATGTATATATATATATATATATATATATATATATATATATATATATATATGTGTGTGT
>LBNU01034503.1:153842-192081 GCA_014162995.1 Artemisia annua | reverse complement strand
ATATATATATATATATATATATAATATATATACACAGACTTGTCGTCTTATCTTCACCTTCGTCTTTTTTGCAGGTGTTACCATGGTTGATTATTTAAGGAAACCGTCACTTCGTTCCAGTGTGAATGTTCAAAAGGGGGACCCTCTTCCGGAGGGTCATGTTGTGGCACAACACTTAACGCAGCCGTTGGCTCCGAACACAGCTATTCCGGAAAAAACTGCTGATTTGTTGGAGGTAGAAGTTCCGAGTGAGAAGATCTTGTTGGTGAAGGAGAAGAAAATGGAGCAGGCCGCGAGGCTGGGTTTGAAGAAACCTCCGGGTGTGGCCGGAGGTTCCCAATCCGGGCATAAGAGGGCGGGAAGCAATATTTCCTCCCGTCTTGAGAACAAGAATAAAGTTGCTGAGGATGTTGAGATAGTCGACCTTGACTCCACCGAGGTTGCTAATCCTGATCCGATCCGCTCTATTCCTCCGGTCTCTGGTGCTGGAGATGCTGAAGCCGGTACTGTTCCGGACTTACCTTAGTGTTTTTTAACGTTTTCATTCACTGTTTCGTTTTACGATTTTAGGCTCTTACTTTCTTTTTTGGCCTCTTTAGGTGGGTCGAAAGGAGATTCTTCTGATAGGGGCAAGAAGGTCGTAGGAGAGGAGGATGTAGATATTGACACTGATTCTTCCGACGAGGCTTTTATTCCGGATTGGTCAGTGAAGCGAGGAGACAGGATGAATAATGCAAGTGTTTGCCGTGACATGATGATTCATTTAGCTACTCCGAGGGAGGAGAAATTTCTGGATGCTCATGACGATAACAAGGCCATCAACCGTTCTTGGTTGTTTTTGGGTAAGACTGTTGCGTGTCTTGCGGACGTCCTCTTTCGCTTTGAGAATTTGAGGGAAGATCATGTCAAATTGGCTGTCACCCATCGAGAGTGTGATCGTAAGTCTACCGAAGTGCAGGGGAAGTTATCGGGGGTTCAGGAGGAGTTGGAGAAGTTAAAGGTTGATCATGCTGGATGTGCCGTGGGAGAGCCGGAGGAACTGATTAGATTGAGATCTGATCATGCCAAGTGTTTGCCGAAGGAGGAAGGTTTGAATGGAAGGATTTCGGACCTGGAGAAGGAAAAAGAAGAGTGGAGGAAAGTTTCCGCATGTCAGGTTGAGAAGATAAACTCCCTGGAGGTGGAACTTGTGAAAGTTAGGCAGCAGCTACAAGAGGAAGAGAGGACCTCCCAAGAGCTAAGGAAAGAAAAACAGGATCTGGCTATCTCTTCGGGCAACGTGGAGGTTGATCGCAACCGGATAGTGAACGAGTTCATTCCGGTGGTGGTTCAACGTCTGTTGGGGAGCCACGAATTTAAATCAGCCTTGGCCGAACCTTTTAACTTGTTCTTTCAATCTGGTCTTATAGACGGTGCGCATTTGGGGAGGAAGCCGGAGGAGGCGGCGAAGGCGCTGGAGGTGGTGGATGGTTTGGATCTGGACGCCGATGGGAAGTATCAATCATTGTACGATCAGGCGTTGACTCAAGAGTATCCCTTCATTTCTAAGATCCGTACTACTTGTCGCCGGTCTTTCAAAGAATTGGTTGAGATGTTCCTGGACCCTGCTCCTTTCGATCCTGCTACTGTCAACCCCACGAATGCTTCAGGTATGACCTCTACTGCAGAGGCGGATTCCGGAGCATTAGGGTCGGAAGACCAAATTGACAAGGAGGGTCCTTCATCTCCCCTTGCATCGGCCTAAGTTCAGAGTATGTCTGTTTATGAAGATACGAGTGCCTCCATTTAGACTATGGGTTCAAGGTGCTTCGGATTCTTCTATGAAGCTTTTTTACAATCATCTTCTCGTATTTCAAGTGGGTAGTTGGGTTTCATAGGTGGGGTTTATTTGTACTGTCTTTCCTTTCCGGGGCAATCTAGCCGCCGTGCATTGTAATGACTTTATCTTTTTGACGGAATGAATGATACTGTTTTAATTAATCATTGCGTGTACTTATGTATTTATGCTTTTACTATCTTTCCTTCCATCTTATATATATATATTGTGGAAAACTAGAAGGGGGGTTGAATAGTTTACCTCTTTTTGTTAATTATCTTGTTAAAATCTTATTGAAACTTTCGTGTAAACAAGATTTAGATTTGTCGTTGTATCAAAGATAATATAAATAAAAATGCAAAGGATAAGGAAAGAACAATCAAACCACAACACGATAGTTTATCGTGGTTCGGCTACAAGGACCTCACTTGTCCTTGCCCTACGTCCACGCCCCGAGTATCCAACTCNCCCTCTTGGGGTTAGCGCTTGGAATCCACTTGGGATTTTTATTAGAAACCCGCTTGGGGTTGGTCGTCCGGAACCCTCTTGGGTTATTGCTCGGAACCCACTTGGGGCGAACTGGTCATTTAGGCTAATTGTGCCATCGGGCACTTGGCCTTAATGTTTGGCTTAGTAATCTCGTAGCATGATTAAAATAAGAAAGCACTTTCATTGAAAAAAGACAGAACGATGGCTCTTGGCCTTACAACAATTCTTTAAGACTCACATAAAACACTTCTTTAGGTTGATCGCATGCCAAGTCCGAGGCACTTCCACATCGTCTATAGTCTGGAGCTTGTAGGTGCCGTGTTGATAAGCTTCTATGATCCGATAGGGGCCTTCCCAATTAGGGCCTAATTATCCCAAGTCTTCCACTCGGCTAGCTTCATTCTTTCGGTACACGAAATCTCCTACCTTAAATGCTTCCGGACGAACCCTTCGGTTATAGTATTGTTCCACTTTCTTTTTATACTTAGCTTCCCTTATTGCTGCCATTTCCCTTCGTTCTTCTAGTAAGTTCAGATTCAAGTTGATTTCATCATCGTTATCTTGGACGTTGGTCATCATGGTACGGAAGGTGGGCATGCCTATTTCGGCAGGGATGACAACTTCACTTCCATAGGTTAAGCTGAAGGGTGTTTCTCCGTTGCTAGTCTTCAGCATAGTTCGGAATGCCCATAGTACATTTGGTAATTCATCGACCCATCCGACCCTTTCTCGTCTCAACCGAGACTTGAATCCTTTCATTAAGCTTTTGTTGGCCCTTTCAACTAACCCATTGGCCTGCGGATGTGCTACGGCCGTGTTGATTTGGGTGATGTTCAATCTTTCGCACCAACTTTTGAATGGGTCGCCGATGAAATTGCTTCCATTGTCTGTGACGATAATCTTTGGTAATCCGAACCTGCAAACAATGTTGTCCCACACGAACTTCTTTACTTCTTTTCCGGTGGTCTTGGCCAACGGCTTTGCCTCCATCCATTTCGTGAAATAATCTATTGCAACGATGACGTATTTGACCTTTCCTGGGGCTTCAGGGAGAGGTCGCAACACGTCCATCGCCCATTGGTAAAAAGGCCAGGGTGCCATGACGGAGGTTAACACAGTCTTAGGTAACTTAGGGACCGGAGCGTGTATTTGGCATGAATCACATTTCCGAATGACTTCTCTGGTGTCTCGGTGCATAGTTGGCCAATAGTATCCCTGCCTCATGAGTTTAGCTACCACAGACTGTGGTCCGGAGTGCATTCCACAGGCCCCTTCGTGAACCTCTCGGATGACATAGTTAGCTTGAAGTGGTCCGACGCATCTTAGCATCGGACCCAGGTATGATTTCTTAAACAGCACTCCGTCGATCATTGTATAATGGCTTATCTTCATTCGGAGGGCGCGGGCCTCGTTTTGATCTTCCGGCCAGATTCCTTCTTCCAGCCAACGGATGATAGGTGACATCCAGTTTTCCTCCTCTTCTTCCACAATCGCGTTTATCGCTTCTTCTTCGGTAGATGGCTTTTCTAATACCTCTACTAGAATTTCTTTCGTCAGATGATCAAATCCTACGGATGCTAGCTTGCTTAGTATGTCGGCTTTTTGGTTTTGGGCTCTCGGAATGTTTTTGATCTTGAACCGTTCGAAGCAAGTAATGTATTCTTTTGCCTTGGCGAGGTATTTAGTCATACTTTCCGTATAGGCCGTGAAATCTCCGTTGATCTGGCTTGCCACTAGTTTTGAGTCTACCCGTACATCCAATGCCTTTATGTGCATGTCTTTCGCAATTCTTAGCCCTGCTAATAATGCTTCGTATTCCGCTCCATTGTTGGTAGTGTCAAAATTCAACCGGAGGGCATAAGTGTATTCTTCTTTGTTCGGGCTGATCAGTACTAAACCTGCTCCGTAACCCTTTTTGCTAGATGCTCCGTCGGTATACAGTATCCACTCTTCAGTTTGAGAGATATCATATATCTCTATGCCCCCTCTTTTGAACCCCGATCGGACGGTCCGATGGGTATTTCATTGATGAAATCAGCCAATACTTGTCCCTTGATTGCATTCCGAGGGAGATAAGTGATGTTGTACGCTCCGAGCACCACGGTACACTTGGCCAACCGTCCGGAGGCTTCTGCTCTGTTAAGTATTTGCTTGATGGGCTGGTCCGTTATAACTTTGATGGGATGGGCTTCGAAGTACCTTCGTAGTCTTCTAGACAGGTGTACGAGTGCTAAGGCCAACTTTTCTACCGGAACATATCTCTTTTCGGCTTCATGCAGCGTCCGGCTCACATAATGCACTGGTTTCTGCCGTCCGTCCCTTTCTACCATTACTACCCCACTTATTGCTTCTTTTGTTGCCGCTAGGTATAAGTATAGATCTTCCTTTCGTTTTGGTGTTGTTAGGCAAGGGAGTTCTAAGATCATTTTCTTCATCTCTTGAAAGGCCCTTTCGGCTTCTTCTGTCCATCGGTATTTATCCCGATTCTCCTTGGTGATATTCTTGAGTGTTTCGAAGAAAGGCAAAGATCTTTCGGCTGACTTAGATAAAAAGCGGTTTAGGGCGGCAAGTTTGCCACTCAAACTTTGCATTTCTTTGAGAGACTTTGGTGATTGCATGTCGGCTATTGCCCTGGTTTTCTTGGGGTTCGCTCTGATTCCTTCCGAACTCACCATATATCCTAGAAACTTTCCTTCTTCCACTCCGAATGAACACTTTTTAGGGTTCAACTTCATGTTGATTTCTCGGAGGTTATCGAATGTTTCTGCAATATCAGCCAGCAGCTCCTTCTCCGTTCGGCTTTTAATGACCATGTCATCTACATATGCTTCCAGGTTTCGGCCTATCTGCGACCGGAAGGCGGTGTCTACCAGTTTTTGATATGTTGCTCCGGCATTCTTTAATCCGAACGACATCTTGACGTAACAGTAAGTTTTGTGATCCGTGTAGAAGGCCGTTTTTTCTTCATCTTCTCTGGCCATTTGGGCTTGATGGTAGCCTTTGTATGCATCTAGGAAGCACTTGTATTTGAACCCCATTACGGACTCTATCTTCTAGTCAATCTCGGGTAGGGGGTAATAGTCCTTTTGGCAGGATGAATTGAGGTTTTTGAAGTCGATGCACATTCTCCAACTATCATCCGGTTTCTTTACTAACACTAGGTTTGAGATCCATGTCGGATACCGAACGGGTCTGATAATTCCGGCTTTTAACCATTCTTCCACATCTTTGTTGATTGCTTGGTTTTTTTCTTCCGAGAAGAACCTTTTCTTCTGTGCCACGGGTTTATCATGGACGTTCACGTTGAGCTTATGTTCTGGGATCCATCGGGGCACGCCCGTCATATCTGATGGCTCCCATGCGAATACATCTTTGTTACTTTTGAGCAAATCGATCAGTCGTTTTCGTCCTTCTAGAGAGAAATTTCTTCCAATAGTCACCAATTGGTCAGGATAAGCTGGATGCACCATAAATTCTTCTGTCTTCTCGTTTTCACTTATCACGGCAGTGACCGGAGTGATTTCAACCTCCGTTTCCTTTTTCAACAAAAATTTTTCTTCTAACCGTCTGCATTCTGAGATGATGACCGACCGAGTGACTAGCGTTGCCACCCCTCGGGGTGTTGGGAATTTCATCATGGCATGTATTATTGAAGGTATGGCCCTTAGTTCCTTGATGCCTGATCGTCCCAGGATGATGTTATAAGGAGAAGGGGATCGGACGACTGCGAATTTCATCGTCGTTCGGCGATATAACCCTTCGCTCCCGAAGCGGACCTCTAGCTCGATTTTTCCTAAAGGTTTGATGGCCTCCCCGGCAAATCCGACCAACGGTGTGTTTGTTTTTGTCAATCGAGCGCGGATGGAAGGGTCAAGGTTAAGGAAACAGTGCTCGTACATTACCTCGACTGAGGCACCTTGATCCACTTAAACCCTTCGGATAGTGTAACCTTCTATTTCTGCCTCTATTATTAAGGGTTTGTCGGAAACGTCTCCGGGCAGTATCGAAGGAAAACTGATCGGAGCATTCATCCATTTTTCTTCCCTTTCAATAACCTTTCGTTTCCGCTCGTTCTCTTTATATCGGACCATATTGATGATGCGCCCTTGGTTGGTCTGGTTGTTGCCTCTCGGTGGAGCTCTGTCCCTTTGCCTAACATCTCTGATTAGGTGATCTAGCTTACCTGTCTCCATTGCTTTCTTCAACTGCTCTTTCAGGTTGTGACAATCATTTGTCAAGTGCCCCTTTTCTCCGTGGTAGTCACAGTACTTGTCCATATTTTCTCTTGAGGGTCTCCCTCTTAACGGTGGTGGTGCCGGAAGTCTGAGTTGATGCTCAGTTGCCAGAATTTCTTTAGGAGCCTTAGTGAGGACATTCAGATCTATCGGCCGGGTGTCCCTTCGGATAGCATCGTTGCACCGGTAGTCATTCCGATAGTCAGCTCGATTGGTGTTATCATTTCTTGCCGGAACATAGGGTGCGTAATGATCGTTTCGGCGTGGTTCATATTCCTCACGGTAATTACCACGTCGACGACCCCCTCGGAATGGGGGTCGTTGGTAGCTGCGGTCATTTTTGTGGTAAGGGTTTTGTTGTTCCCTTCTGTAACTATCTGTTCTTTCTCCCCGGGGTATTTCAGCTGTTCAGAAGGCCTTTTCAGAGCGCACGAAGTCATCAACCCTGATCATCATTTCTGTGACAGTCCGCGGAACTTTTTCAGAGAATCTTTTGGCCAACTCAGGGCACTTGCATCCATCCACGAAAGAGGAGATTTGCATGATTTCCGGGACACCAGAGATGCGACTTGCTTCATCGGTCCACCGTTCTTTGAATTCAGGTAAAGTTTCATTGGCCTGCCTTGTGATTTTTGTGATCTCCAAAGGGTATCTGATGCATTTTCGATGGAGGGCAAAGCTTTGTACGAATTGCTCGCATAGTGAATCCCAACCGTCAATGCTGCCTCTCGGTAAATGATCGAACCATCCTCTTGCTGCATCATCCAAGGTCTGCGGAAACATCATGCACCATATCGGCATAGGCCATGAGCCTGATTGTGTGGCTCTTTCGAACCTTGTGATGTGATCTTCCGGATCTGTGGACCCATCGTATATCTTCAGATGTGCCGGAATTACATACCGAGCATTTTTAGGGCTGGAGAATTCGAGGATCCTTCGAGTGAAGGGGCTTTTTGATACGGCTTTGAAGGGCTTGGATAAATCGTCTATCGGATCTTCTTTCGGGCGTTTGGCTCCGTCATCTTGGGATTCACCCTTATCGAAGTCGAGTTGGATGGGTTTGATCGGTGTTCCTCCTCCAGCATTGTATTCTTGGATCAGTGCCTTGAGGGTGGTTATCTGGTTTTGTATTTGTTCTATGCTGTTGTGAGAGTTGTTGTCATTGTTTCTTCCGCTACCTTCGGGTGTTACGGGGGTAGGACCTGTCGTCTCTTAGTTAGGGTAGAGTGAATGACGAGTCCCACGGATGGCGCCAATTTGTTGAGGTAAAATCTTGCGACTACCCCTGACAAGCAAAATGAATCCTTCGGACTGTGGTTGTCCTTCGGATTCTAGGTGTTCCTTCGTATGCTTCTGTCCTTCCGATTACCTGTAAGACAGAAACGTCCGTTAGACTCGCCCCGGGAATGTATCCCAGGACCAACCTCCGGCGTGAGAGTAAGTATTTATGACCTAGAGATTATAGAAAACTGATGAGAATAACCATATAAGATCTGTAGGCAGAGCGAAAGCAGATACCATATTAGAAAATATCGAGACAACCTTAAACATTTAATACAAGAGGATTTTTCCACATAAGATATACAATAGAACACGCACTATGGGAGACTTTCAAAATAGCGAGGAGTAGGCCAAATACCTTAGCGCTTTACGATTACACCCTTATAAAACGTGTAGCGCATACAAGTTTATTCTGCGCGGATTATATGTGATTCCAGCACTATTTGTGCCCAACTAAATATATTCCTAGCTTTAAAGACCGCGTAGTTATCGCATGTCCGACGGCTGGGATACCGACTAAGTTATTTTNGAAAGTCACATGGACATGTGTGTGGGGCCGTTCAAAAAAAAGGGACATGTGGGTGGGTCCTAAATATCAATGAGGAGATCACTGTAGATGAGATGAGATGAGATGTAACTTTTTTAATCCTATATATGACGTGTTCTCATGGTTTATTATAGAATATTTTCCTAGTTAAAAAATTATGAATACACGATTATTGGTGAAAAGCAAACTATATTGTTATTAAAAATACTTTCATCTAAAAATTTAGAGTTACTTTATATCATCAAGTTTACGGCAACATCCTTTAAAATGAGTTTGATTTTCATGAAATAAAATGATATGAAAAAGTTAAAAAGATTGTGATACGAAAGATATATTGGGGTAACATGTCAATATTATGAAAATGGTGATTGTTGAGGTAAAATCTTGCGACTACCCCTGACAAGCAAAATGAATCCTTCGGACTGTGGTTGTCCTTCGGATTCTAGGTGTTCCTTCGTATGCTTCTGTCCTTCCGATTACCTGTAAGACAAAAACGTCCGTTAGACTCGCCCCGGGAATGTATCCCAGGACCAACCTCCGGCGTGAGAGTAAGTATGGAGCTCTAGAGAGATAAAGTATGAGAATAAATAAGAGAGAGAGAGAGAGAGAGAGAGAGAGAGAGAGAGTGTAGAATTAGTTAACCTTTACAAGAGGATTTTTCCACTATTTATAGGCGGTTAGGATGAGGTGCCAACCTGGCTTGTACTTAGTCCCTTAGTGTTCGATAGTTTATGCTCCATTATCGTGTACTTTGTGTACTTGCTTGTACTTAATCCGCGTAGTTATCGCATGTCCGGACGGCTGGGATATCCGGACAGTATATGACCCTTCGGATATCAAGTTTTATCAGATTGATTTGCTTTGTTTAGATTTGGCTTGTTTCGTCCGGATATGGTTCGGTTTCATCCGGATCGTAGGTCTTTTTCGTTCGGCTATAGTCCGGAGGACACATACGCCAACAGTGATGCATTAAGAACTTACAGTATATATTATGCAAAACTAACGATCGTTAAAAAATTAGACCAGCGGCGTAATATTTTCTCGATCTTGGACCAAAAAAACAACGATTTCCGTTTTTGGATGTCGTATGAAATCTGGGAAAAGTTTAGGAACCAACGGTGTAATTTAGGGCTGAGCATTGGTCTAAAACCGACCTGACCCGACCCGAACTGAAAAAAGTGAAAACCGAAATTCATAAAAAACCTAAACCGAAACCGAACCGACGGGCCGTCGGGTCGGTTCGGTTTTGTGTCGGGCCGTCGGTTCGATTCAATTTAGATGTATTTAGGTGTGTTTTTGTCGGTTTTGAACCGAACTGACCCGAAACCGAAAACATGTTTTACATGAAATCGAAACCGAATCGACAAGCTGTCAACTCAGTTTTTGTCGGTTTGGTCGATTTTGTGGTCCAGTTTGGTTTTGGACCTGATGCTCAGCCCTAGTAATTTACTCTAAAATAAAATAGAAGGATAAAAGATGTAAAATGATTTTCCAACAACATTTCAAAGTAAAGAAAGAAAGGGGGGATTGGAGTAGGACAAAGAAGGTATCTTGTAGCCGAACCACTATAAATACTTGTGTTGTGGTTATGTCTCTCTATCTCTATCTCGTAGCTTAAATTTACTACATACTTTAATCTATCAATATCCAACAGGTCAAAACTAGATTGACATAAGTCGATCTATAAGTTTTAATAAGTAATTTTAATCGGTAAAAACTATTCAACCCCCTTCTAGTTTTCAACAAGTTTCAAAATAAGCCACAAAATGTGAGCTTATGAAACAGAAGCCTAAAACCAAAAAAGCCATAAGCCGGCTATAGAAACCAAAACAAACACCCCTTAAATACCTACCTAATGGTTCAAAGTAAGGAAAGAAAGAAAGAAAGAAAGTCACATGGACATGTGTGTGGGGCCGTTCAAAAAAAAGGGACATGTGGGTGGGTCCTAAATATCAATGAGGAGATCACTGTAGATGAGATGAGATGAGATGTAACTTTTTTAATCCTATATATGACGTGTTCTCATGGTTTATTATAGAATATTTTCCTAGTTAAAAAATTATGAATACACGATTATTGGTGAAAAGCAAACTATATTGTTATTAAAAATACTTTCATCTAAAAATTTAGAGTTACTTTATATCATCAAGTTTACGGCAACATCCTTTAAAATGAGTTTGATTTTCATGAAATAAAATGATATGAAAAAGTTAAAAAGATTGTGATACGAAAGATATATTGGGGGTAACATGTCAATATTATGAAAATGGTGATGCATTAAGAACTTACAGTATATATTATGCAAAACTAACGATCGTTAAAAAATTAGACTAGCGGCGTAATATTTTCTCGATCTTGGACCAAAAAAACAGTGATTTCCGTTTTTGGATGTCGTATGAAATCTGGGAAAAGTTTAGGAACCAACGGTGTAATTTAGGGCTGAGCATTGGTCTAAAACCGACCTGACCCGACCTGAACCGACAAAAGTGAAAACCGAAATTCATAAAACCTAAACCGAAACCGAACCGACGGGCCGTCGGGTCGGTTCGGTTTTGTGTCGGGCCGTCGGTTCGATTCGATTTAGATTTAGGTGTGTTTTTGTCGGTTTTGAACCGAACTGACCCGAAACCGAAAACATGTTTTACATGAAATCGAAACTGAATTGACAAGCTGTCAACTCAGTTTTTGTCGGTTTGGTCGATTTTGTGGGTCCAGTTGGGTTTTGGACCTGATGCTCAGCCCTAGTGTAATTTACTCTAAAATAAAGTACAAGGATAAAAGATGTAAAATGATTTCCAACAACATTTCAAAAGTAAAGAAAGAAAGAAAGGGGAAACCTAAAAAAGAAATGGCGCACGGAGGGTACGACAAGCGGCGGGTGGCCGGACGGAAACCGGTGAAGAACAACAACAACCGTCCAAAGTCGTCATTAGGCGTTTCTGATAATAATAAAAAACCCAAAGCTAAAATTGTTACTCTTAAACGACAGATACGTTCTACTGAGCGTATGATTCGTAAGGTTATTTTTTTTATTCCTCTCGATTATCTTTCATAATACTGTTTGTTAATAAGCTGGAAAATAAGTGGGTTATTTTTTAGCTTATTTTGAGCTTTTATAATCTCACAAGTAAAGATTAGCTTTTGAAACATTAGCCAAATTCACATAAGCTAGGGAGCCCAAAAATGAGCTTATGTCAGGGGGTGTTTGTTTAAGCTTATATGTGGGCTTTTGAGCTTATTTGGTTTCGGATTATATTTTATATGCCCCAATTTTCCGCCTTATTTTGAGAGTTGTGAGCTTATATAAGTTTATTATGATATGATAAACTTATATATGCCAATAAGTCTTGATATAAGCCGGAAAATTGAGGCTTATGAAATATAAGCCAAAACACAAATAAGCTCATAAGCCCACATATAAGCTTATATGTGAGCTTATGAGCATATTTGATTTGGGCTTGTATTTCATAAGCCCCAATTTGTCTGCTTATTTTGAGACTTATGGGTTTATATAAGTTTACCGAATTATAATAAACTTATATAAGCCTACAAGTCTCAAAATAAGCTGAAAAATTGAGGAATATGAAATATAAGCCGAAATCAAATAAGCTCATAAGCCACTTACAAGCTTAAACAAACACCCCCTAAGCTGGAAAATAAGGCCGAAAAAATTTGTTTATGAAATATTAGCAGAGTCAAGTAAGTGCTTATACGAATCTGTTATAAACAGATTTTGTTGTTCTTAAGAAATTTACGCAAGATAAGTGTGAATAATGCAAGTACTTCTTATTTGGTTGGGCTAATTAACAAAATAAATAAGAAAAGAAATGAGCCAAGCCCTTTTTCGGAAAGTGTTTATTTGCAGTTAAGTTTGTTCATACTCTTCTAGTGTATGTTGATAGATATGCTGTAATTCATAGTTTTATAACTACATTTTATATAACGGTTTAGGCCGAATATCAATGTACTTGAAGGTGTTCTACTTAATGCTACAAACTCCCAACCAGTGTTTCAATATGCATACTTTGATAATACGCCACGAGTCACTTTTTTTTTTTCCTTCTCTTTTTAAAGTGACACAGTCATCAAAGTGTGCATATCAGAACACCTGCTAAAAAAT
This sequence comes from Artemisia annua, assembly GCA_014162995.1. Taxonomy (NCBI): domain Eukaryota; kingdom Viridiplantae; phylum Streptophyta; class Magnoliopsida; order Asterales; family Asteraceae; genus Artemisia; species Artemisia annua. The sequence continues at coordinate 179,593 of LBNU01034503.1, read as the reverse complement.
TTGGATTAGGATTGTCTCAAGTTCATTTTTGAACTTGAGAGGATCTTCCTCCAAAAAATTTAGCATTAAATGGAACACTTTTTTGTTCACGTACTCAGGTGGGACATGATGGGAAGTACATTGCTATTTATGGCCTAAAGCCTTTATATAATTATGCATAGGCATACTAATGTAACTTGCTTACTACAGTAATTGGTTTTTGTTGATACAAGTTGAGAAAAGTAGAAGATAAGGTTGGCGCTTGTTAGATCATTTGTAATGTAGCATATGCTCACATGTGGAGAATGTATTATTATCTGTCTGACACTTATACTATTATAGATCACAAAGCTATAGGTGTGCCTTCTTGCTAATAGAAGCAGTTACTCAATTTGGTTTTAGGAGTATTTTAACCTTGGTGGAGATGATTTTTATAAGAATAGCCATTCCACACTCAAGTGTTCAAGTTATATGTGTATTAGACTAGTAGCGCCTATCATTCTTTTCAATATATAATCTTACGGTGATTTTTGCAGGTATAGCGATTTAGGTCTCTGCATCTATCTACACACAGGAAAAACGATATCAAAGATTTTTATCAAAACTAGGTCTCATAAGCTCATGAACATGCTATAAAAATACAATTATAAGGCTAACAACATTTTGAAAATTAAGAAAATCGATGACTTGAATATATTGGGAATTAAATACTCTAAAATGCCGAATCAGCTGTAGTTCTGACTATAAGCTACATGCGAACTTTGCGTATGAGTAGTTGAAATTTAGAGGCCTGGGAAGTTGGAATAAGACGCTTGTGGTGTCCCTTGTATTGAGATTTTGGATTAGTCGGCCTAAGGGTTGGATTACCATGGTTGGCCAAAAGGTTGGAAACCATAGTTACCCAAAAAATGATTTTATTGATTAAAAATTGTTGGGGCTTGAATGCTTGATTGGTTTTAGAAAATTTTCAACTGTGGAGTAGAAACAGTTCAAAAATTATGAATTGGATTAGCGATACTATGTTTGAAGGTCACCCAAAGTAAAGAACTAGTTTAGGATTCCAAGTTAATGGTTTTCTAAGATGGGTCTTATAAGAAAGAGTGCATCTTACTTTACCACAATTGGCTATAAAAAATATGTACTTGATCTTCATATTCTTTGAGTTCTGGTGATTGTAAGATTTTGATTTGTCGTAGTTTTTCTGTTCGCAAATAAGTCCTACACGATTTTTAAATTTGGGCTTTAAATCATGGGCACGAAGTTGTTACTGCATCACCTTTCATACTGCTGCCACTTTTTGAGGGAAAGGATGTTTCGGATGTTTAAGTAAATTGCTTTAAGTTTAGTATACAAATTACATCGCCACAATAGATATGAAAATTTGCTTTGCATCTTCGGACTCTTACAGAAAGAGTTGTGGAATATATTCATGAAATATATACGTATGCTACTTGATTAATGTGTTCGATTTTTTGGACTACCTCATCAATGTACGTTTGAACCCTCTTAATTGGATTAAATACTCATACATACAGATTCTCATGACATATGTAGGACACGAGGGCTGAGGTCAAAGAAGCCTTAACAAAGAAATTAGAAGCGCTGAAGAATCAACAGCAGGCTCTGGATAATTTAGCTTTGGAACGTAAAATATTCTTGCGTGATAGAAAGATCAAGTTTTTTGGTAATAATTTCTGAATGACAACTGCTTCCGTATCCTTAACATGCTCAACATGTTTCTAATAGATAATTGTTTATAGAAAGAAGGAAGGTTGAGCGACAAATAAGACGCTTGGAGAAACAACAGCGTGCGTCATCTGGTCAGGCCCAAGAAACTGAGATTGCTGAACAACTTTCAAAGTTGAAAGAAGATCTTGAATATATTAGGGTAAGCTGTATAATAGTGTCCCTTCCCGTACTTTCCTCTTCTTAAGAACATTAGGTACATATGGATCAATCTGTATGAAATTTTGCTTATACGTAATACAATACAAACACACACCTATATTCATGTGCGCAGAGATTAAACATGCTCATATTTCAAACTGCAGTTTTTCCCCAAGACAGAAAAGTATGTATCTTTATTCAAGAAAGGTGATACAACTGAGATTGTTGATAAGAGAAATAGCTTACGTACACAGATCAAGGATAATATAGCTGCTGCTGTAGCTAGTGGGAAGGATTTGGAAGGTAAGATTTTTGTTTTTTCCTTTTCAGTTCTTCAAAAGTTATGTAGTTGTACAATTTCTCTATATTTGAGGTCATTCTTTTTTCTGTTCTTTTTCAACCTTTTTGGACATAACCACTTCTACCTCCAGACATTGGTGAATCAAATTTAGATAATCCATCTTTACTGGGATGTATCATAGATGATCAGGAACCACAAACACTCATGTTAAATGTTTTCGCCCTATTGCACATATGCAACTTCAAGTATGTATTTCTAATGTTTGTGTACCACGTTGAGAAGAAAGCTCTTTGTCACGGTGGTAGGGACAGGTTTTAGCATAAGGCATTTTGTCACTGTGGTAGGGACAGAGGTTTTAGCATAAGGCTTTTTGTCACTGTGGTAGGGACAGAGGTTTTAGCATAAGGCTTTGATTGCTTAAATGTTATGTCAATAGAGAATGATTGTGTATACCAATATTAATGGTAACTCAAAGGCCACTTTACTCATTGTCACGATTCTAACACACTATACATGCATTGCCTAAACTGAACCTTCTGATTATTTCGATTTACCATCAAAGCAATGTGTATTTTACTTTGTTTAGCAGACTCTCTAGTGTTATTGCAGCTGTCTTATACTCGGATGTATTTATGACATTAGCAGCTTTAACATAGGTTTACGGCATCATCGATACTTTATGTTACTATGATATAAATGACAACTGCTACCAGTGTAATTGTGCTAACTGTTTTAGCCTTATGTCCACTTTTTTAATCTGATTTTCACATGTGTTGTTGATACACATATGTTCTATGTGAGTGCTGTGTGGTATGGCACATATTAAGGTGAAACTGTGCACTCATGAGGTTTATCAAAGTATATAAGAATGATGTGGGATAGGGTAACAAGAACTAGATTAATCTGTGCATGCAAAAAGAAGGTAACAGAACTCCAGAAAGGCACTTGTAATGATTATATGTTGCTTGAAACTTATAACACCTTCTACAGTATCAGATTATGGAGACTGACTGTTTACCTCTCTTAATAACGTACATGAATTTTTGTTTGGATGGATTAGCTTTCTGTGAACCCATGTATTGAAATCTTGACTCTCGCCTGGGCGGAAGTGGAACATACATGTGAATAACTGAGCAGTTGGTCACATGAACTTAATGCTTTTGTGTAAATCACAAACCATTTAAGATCAAAACCACCATTAAGAGCTATTAGGATAGTTAATGTAAGTTACTGAACTGCTGATGCTTTGGGAAGAATAGTCACACCGTGCATATTGACTTGTCTTGAGCTGGAAGTTGGTGTTAATACCATAATATTTGTTTGCTACCAATGCAAAAATATTTCCATTATCGTCAAGTGTCTAATACAACGCATATGCATACACATACACAAACAGGGAGGCTGTTGGGACAGTATATAGTACTTTAGGCTGGTGTGAGTTGGATATAGTGTGTTGATAGCAATTAACTTCTTCATCGAAGGTTCTAAGTTCTAATAATCATTACCTGGGCTGAAGTGCTGAACAAGTAAAGTAGAATATTGGGCTAAAAGGAAATTTGCATTCTTTTTGGATACCGAAAATGGGAAGTGTTGCATTGTTTGCAACTTTGCATTATATCAAACATCATGCCCTTATTCTGTCATTGAAAATTACAAGGATATCGTATTCTGAGTCATTATTACATGCTAACTGATTTGGAACATAAGTTCTGAGATAGGCATCATGATATTATGTTCACTCACACAAGGAATGATCATAACTTTCTAACAGAATCAACATTATTGTTTGCAATCCTTTCATTAGCATGTGCGTTTTTGTGACAGTTTACCATGTTACTAAGCTTAATATTTTTTATTTATGGGAATACAGAAACTGGAAGTGATGATGATGGGCTGGATTTAAGCGAGGATGATTTCTTTTTAAGCGGAAGCTCAAGTGATGAGGCTGATGCTGACGATGAACTGACTGACAAAAGTGCAAGGTTAGGATTAGTTTTGAAATTTTGTGGCTCTTACTCTTATAGTAATGTCTACATTCTCTTTTTTGATTGTTTCTAAAACTCTCGAGTTCCTTATCAGTTAGAGAGTTTGAACTTTGGTTTAAATTGGCCAAGTATTTGACTGAGTGACATATTCTGGTCAATGGCCCAAAATGAAATTGTTTGATTTGCAGAATGTATATTTTTTAGCGTCTAGTAGAAACGCTCTGGTGGAATGGTAGTAAAGCTTCAAGTGTTTTTCTTTCTCCCTTTATGATCAGATGTACCCTTACATACCTTTTTGGTCAATGGCCCAAAATGAAATTGTTTGATTTGCAGAATGTATATTTTTTAGCGTCTAGTAGAAACGCTCTGGTGGAATGGTAGTAAAGCTTCAAGTGTTTTTCTTTCTCCCTTTATGATCAGATGTACCCTTACATACCTTTTTGTTTTTTGCATTATGTTTGTTTTCCCTAAGAAATCTTCAGAAGTCTAATTCATGTGCTCATTCTTTGCAGGGAACAAGCCTCCAGTGCATCTGGAAAAGCAGCTTCTGGTATGTCGAGCGATGAAAGAAATCAGGTTAGTTTTGCTGAAATTTCTTGATTTTCCACTTTAAAATTACATACCAATATACAGCTTTTTATTATTTTATGAAAATTTTATTCTTACAAATTTGTAGAGACACATTTCTGCACGGACTCTTATGCCTCCTCCCCGTGCATCAAATGTTTCACGTGAAGTTCATGCTAAGCCAAGATACACAAACTCATACCACAAGAATGCATCCTCTAGTAGGGCTTATTTGTCGTCATCCAGTAATACATCAACTAGTTACGAGCGGCCTTCTTATAAAAATAGGAAACCGTTGGATACGCGCACACACACGGGTAATAGCAGTGCACACGCGCGTAATAGCAGTACACACGCAGGTAATAGCAGTACATACGCTGGTAATAGCAGTTCACACATGGGTAATAGCGGTAGTAATTTGAGTTCCAACTCAGATGCTCGGAAACCAAAAAGAAAGAGGCGCCCTAAGAAGAAGAAACAATAAGTCTGATGTGTTGTTGTGTCAGTTGACGAGATGCTAAAGTCAATGTGAGGATTTTGTGAACTTAAATTTCCTACAGAGTGCAAACGAATCTAATGTGTTTTGATGCAAGGTTGCTTTGCATAACCATTTTAAGCCATGTAACAAAAATATTTGGGACATTTTGTTGCGCCACCACAGCTAGTTTCTTTATGAAGCAGTCTGGGGAGGAACAGAACAAGTTTCCGGTTTTTGAAATTTTATGATCCGATGAATGAACTATTTAGCTTCTTTAGCAACAATACTCTGTCAAAATGAATGTATGCATAGGGTGTTTCTTTTGCTATTGTATTTCAATGAAAAACAGAACGATCATGTTTTATAACTGCATGTTTGCTATTTAATACTCGTACGTAGAACATAGAGCTTGCAAAATGGGCGATTATGGTAAAGGAAAAAATTGGGTTAACAAAATTTTGTCGATGTTTGGTAAAAACTAAATGTTTGGTAAAAACTACTAGGGTTGTTGCTCACATGCTGCCCCCTTGACCGCAGCAGCGGACTTGGCAATGTGAGCATGTGACTGTCACAAGAACGGCCAAACCAACACAGACAATTCAGAAGAAATGTGAAAGACAATTTTGGATATATGTTCCACATCGAAAAGTTAAAGTAGGAATTTAGACTTGACTTGTGGGATACATTTTGATGCAATATATGGACTTGAACTGATAAAAAAAAATTGCAAGGTAGGTGATAAAAAGAACTTCTAAAGAAAGATTTCCAAAAAAAAAAAAAAAAAAAAAAAAAAAAAAAAAAAAAAAAAAAAAAAAAAAAAAAAAAAAAAAAAAAAAAAAAAAAAAAAAAAACAAAACAAAACTCTAAAGTAAAGATAACAATATTTTTGTTTTGGCTGACTTTTTCTCTAAAAAAATAAATAGCGCATTATTTTTTTTCTTGTTGTTGCTTTTGATCTATTTCCATAATTAACCTCTAGCTCTCTGCCATGAAATTTAATACTTTATCTCAAACAAAAAAATCATATCGAATGAATTTCAGAAAGAAACATTTTTGTGTGTAAACTAGTTATAATACCCGTGCACGCACGGGGTTTTTCTAAAAAAATTTAATTATATATTTATCAACTCAAAACCAAAAACCTAAACATCTCTTGAGCAGATTATAATTTTATTCACTTTTGGTTTTAGATTATTATATATGAAATGTCATGTGTTGATTTAGAACATGAGATCCTATGTATATTATAAGAAAGTTTTTTATTCACTTTTGGTTTTAGATTATGATTTATGAAATGTCATGTGTTAATATTTTTCGTTAATGTTTGCAATGATCATGTGAACCACAAATTATTTTAGAAGTAGGATAGATTATAATTTTAATAAAAGTCCTATGTCAGCGCAAGAATTTTATATTTTATCCCACCGCAACTCGCTTGTTTTAATTACTCGTATTTCACAAAAGTCCAAAACACAGTTCGCGTCAAAAGAAATTAAAAAAAAAAAAAAAAAAAAAAAAAAAAACACACTATTACATGGAGTTATATTTATAACCTCAAAAACATATTTCCTCACTATCAACTCAAAACTTGTCCCCCAACCGCTAATCTTGAAAACTTATCAAGAATTAACGATGTTTACAAAGACCAACAATTTATGTGTTGTAATAATGCTTAGTTACATCTAACAAAAATATATTATAGGTGTCGTTTTCACGTCTTTTTACCATTGTTTACTTGCTAGTAGTTTCTGTTGCTCGAACAATGTAAGCCAAAAGAAGTTCAGTCCAAATATCAGAATCTCTGTGATGTCAACAATGTATAATATCGGAAGAACGTTGTGGGTTCTTTATCTGTTCGTCAGTTAAGGGACCCCATAGTCTTCAATGGACTACAGGATATGCATTTTTTTTGTGTGTAAAATGTGTTAAATTGTGAACTTAACATTCCTCCCTTTGGCTTTCAATTTTTCCAATGACAGATTCTTAGCGTTTTCGGATCCATTCCAGTTTCCCAAAACTCTTCATCCAGCACCGGCTCTCTCTTTATAGCACGTTCGTTGGCTCTTGCCCCCTAATCTGCANTTACAAATGTATCCAAGCTGAATACCATGAACAAAGGACCAATATCTTTCCTATAAGCCTTCCTCAAGGCTACTAACCCATGGCCATCCAGTACCTACCATGCTCCAGCTTCTTTTCTTCATTCTTCTTGATTTTCATTTTTACACTATATTTTTTTTACTTTTCTTTTTTTTAGAATTAAACTAGTATACTGGTTATTAAGATCTCTAATAGCTTAGATAAGCTATATAAGGAGCTTAAGTAACCTTAAGTGTCCATAAACAACTCTAATAACAACATTAAACAAAATATTGGAAATTGAGTACGAATTGATATAAACTGGAATTGACTTTGGAATTGAAATTAAAACTTGAAAAAGGATTCTTACACACTGAATTTGATTAACAAAGTACTTGGAAAGCTTAAGTTACACTGAAAATTAAGAAAGCATTAAAAACGACATGAAGAAAACTAAATTACACTAGATATTTTTCTACATTGCTTCTCCTTCTTTCTTTATAGATCTTTTGAGCTTCCAGGTGTTCTCTGAATCTTTCCCACCACTTCTGAGCCCTTAGATTACTGAAAATTGATCTTGACCATTCAATTTGCTTTTTGGCGCCAATTTTCTATAAAGCAGCTAGGAGTTGTTCGGGTGCAATTAAAGAAACTTGGTTTGTTGTGGAGGTATAGGAGACAACTTTAGATATTAGGGATGGAGCTGGGGGTGAGTTGGAACCAAAAACAGTGGATGTGAGTAGAGGTGGAGTGTTTGATGGTGGGGAAGCATTAAATGCTCAGTGGTATATGTTTGGGGGGTGGTGAGGTGGAATGGATGAGGTGGTGAGACAGGTGGAAGGGGTGAGGTGGTGGTGAAACCACCCTAGTTTTGGTTTGCAGGTTGGGGTGAGAAGGGTGAGCAGTGAAGGTGGGAAGGGGATGAGTCAATGGGTCAAACCCCGTTTTTATTATAAAGGGTGTTTTGGGTTTGTGTTGGGCTGGGAAAATGGGCCAGGGGTAATAAAAGGGTTATTGGGTTTATTTTATGGGTTAAGGGTTTATAATAAATATAGGGTGGTTTGGTTTATAAGGTTTATAAGCCCAAGGACCTATTATGTAATTTCTGAAATTTGAGGGGCCTTTCTTGCCAACATTCCAAACTTTCTCCAAAGGGCTAAACCTGCCATAAATCAATAACACAAGGACCAAAGTTGTATTTTTTTCATTTTTAGAACTTTAAGGACCATTTGTGTAAATTTTGGATTTTTGAGGGACTGAACTTGTAATTTCCCAAAAGTTATCAAATTGTTCCAAATTGTCATTCATGAATAGTACAAGGGTATTTTATGTTAAATTCAAAGTTTTGAATACCCAGGGACTGATTTTGCCAATTTTGTAACTTGAGGGGTAAAAGTTGCCATTTTGTGTAAACTTTCATCCAGGGATTATTTGTGAACATTTTTGAGTTCCCATGGACTAAAGTTGACTTTTTGATCATTTAAAACCTTCAGGGACTAGTTTTGTCATTTTACCAAAGTTCAGGGACTGAAACTGCCAATTATGCAAACTTGACTGTTTTTCATCAGTTTTCAATCCTTTTGTATCTGAAACACATAAAAACACAATTCAAAGAGATTTTATGTATTTTGTGGTATTTCTGTGTGTTTTCAGATGTTTTTGTAGTCTAAATGTTAAAGAAATGATGAGTATTTGCACACTCATCAACCGGCTCTCTCTTTATAGCACGTTCGTTGGCTCTTGCCCCCCCCCCCCAATCTGCAGCCCAACAAAATGAAGAAAACAATCAAAAAAATTATAATGGAAAATGAGTGAATTAAAAGTAAAAATTGTTTGCTCCTATAAAAAGCAGATTAATTGTAAAAAAAATTGGGCCAATCAGGTTGCTTTAGTTTGACATGTGGCAAAATAAAGTGACGTTATTAGCTAATAAAATGTCAAAATTGAATCCAATTTGGTCAAACAATGCTTGAATTTGTTTTACGAACAAATTCCGCATAAAAATCAACTTGTCAATTTTGTGAGAAAATAAACTTAGTTTTTACCTGTAGTAGCTCTTCAATAACGTCATCCATTGTTATAATGCCAATTGATTCCTCTTCTTCAGGAACTTTGGGGAGTGGCTTTCCATATATCTGAGTACATATCTTTATCCCTCTTCCTACTCCTAAAGTTACCTCCTCGCTTAGAATTGTTTCTATTGTTTGAAAACTTTTTTATTTCTTAAATGCCTGTTTCAACTTTAAACTATTAACTTTAAACTTTTTTAATTCTTAAATGCTTGTTTCAATTGAACCCTTCCCGTTACCATAAATGTCCACTCGCACTTTCTTCATCCCTATTTTAAAGGCAAATAATTAAAAGAAGGTGACACACAATCACATTTGCTTACCAGACAACTCTTAGTGGTAGCATGAAGTCATCTTATTACATTGTCTAATGACAACAGCCATGTGGTTATGACTTTTCTGAAACTCATATAATGGAAGATTTTCTAGTACTTTGAAACAAAAATGACTTGAATTAGCATATCGATATGATAGAAATTATTTTTAAAGCAAAGTTATAGAGTTGTTGTAAAACATAGTAAACAATTTGACTAACCTCATCTTCCTGGTGGATGGTAAACAATTTTATTACCTAAAACATGATAATAAAAAAAAGGTTACCAATGAATTAATTATTCTATAGATCAATGCAAAAGCAGTTATAAATATAATGACACTTGTTGAGATTAGCATTATTATCTACCAAAAAAGTAAGTGATATAGGAGTCATGGCATCACTGATTGTCTTTTCTGTAAGTTCTAATGCTTATGCAATAATCATCATCTCATCAAGTATGATTCCTCTCGTTTCCCAGCATGTTTACAACATCACATAATTAGATATGAATCATATACAGTAAAAACAAACATACTAATATGTAGCCATTTGATGTTTATATACAACATTCATTCATCACATAAAAAATGAACATAAACCGATAATGGATTGAGAAACTAAAAACCCCGCAATTAAACCTTGAGGAAACTAAATCTATTGGAAGGATTCCACCATTTAAACTACATAATCAGTTAAATGAAGAGTGCGAAAACGGCATAAGTTTTTTAAATTTCAACAACTTGGAAAACCATGAAATTATCGACATTATATCAGTATGTGATGATCCATCCATATTATACATTATGAGTAAGTGAGTAACCATCAAAAACTGTAAAGTAGTTGATAAAAAAGATTAACAAATCAAATTGAACAACTAAAACCGTTGGTTTTATTGTCAAATCAGCAAAACCATGACACCTTTTCAAACATCCATGAAAGCTATCTGTTTTTCATGTGCCTTCTTTATCTGTTCAATGATATATATGATTTAATTTGGCTTTTCACATAATAAATTAACAATCTAACATAACCCCATTGATATTAATAATCGAACATGAACCCATGATTAGCTAGTCAAACAATCTAATTTCACTTCGAATCAGTTTAAGCAGTAGCAATTTAAAGAAGCTTTCTACTACTATAATATCATGTAAATAGGCACAAAATTAAAAATTACAAAGAACATTATCAAGTACGGAGTATTGTATAATAAATGGTGAGCAAATATGTATCTTTTACATACATATGTATTAAACTAATAAATAAAACATACCTTGATTTATCAAATCATGTGATGTTGAATTAGGATTTTTATGATGTGGGTGCCGCATGATTTTGTGTGTGTGACGAATGTGCATCTTTATCATCATCTGATTATTCTGTTGCATCTCTACCACTATTAATTAATAATTAATCATAAATCATTAAAAAACAAACAAACATCATTAACAAAAAAACACATATGAGTAAGGATACTTAAAAGACGATTATGGTTAAAGTTTCGATTTCTTAAGGTGAGCGAATAGTGGTGGTAGCAGGCAGCAGTTGGAGGTGGAGGTGGGTTTTTTTTTTGGTAGCATGCACAATGGGTAAAAAGTTAGAAGTTGGTTTTTTTACATTCGGGTCCTGTAAAGTTTTACAATATTTAATCCTTGTTTTTTTAAAGTTTGTGTTATTTATATTTGACACACTAAGACGAGTACCCGTGCATAGCAACGGGATTTTATAGCGATAGATAGTTATTGATAAAAAAAAGTTTATAGTGTTATAAACCAGAAAATAATAAAAGTTGAAGATTTGGGAATTAAACATAAGGTTTTTTAAACCCGGTTCGACCCGGTTGTTCATCGGTTGAACGTTCTAGTCGAAAATGAGTTGATTTAAACGGGTCAACTTGCTAGGTTGGGTCGAGAAACATGGTCAAATAATAAACTGGGTTCAACCCACGGTTCTGAAGCGTCCCCGGGTCAACCCTGTTTGTGTTTTAATTGGTCGTATTAAATTGATAGAATGTTTTTATTTGGTTGTACAATGTAATAAACAATTGTACTTTTAAGTAATGGATAATGTTTTGAAACCCCGGTTCGACCCGGGTGGTTCAACCTGTAGAACCGTTACGCGGTCGAAAAAATGGGTCGATTTAAACCGGGTCAACTTGCTAGGTAGGGTGGAAATGGGTCAAATTAAACCGGGTAACCCGCCGGTTTGAAGCGTCCCGGGTCAACCCGGTTTGTATTTTAATTGGTTGTACAATGTGAATAAATCATTGTACTTTTAAGTAATGGGGTGTTTTAATAAGAGTATTAATTACATTTCACTTTTCTCTCTCATTTGACTATTGTTGAAAACTCAACATTTCACTTTTACCATTTTTCAATTATAGATAGTATAGATATGTTTTTTGATGGACTTCTCCATTCTAAATGAAATTTCTTAATTTTGACCATAATCGATTCAATTTTGACTTTTTATTAATCAATCATATTACTCGATTTTGCTTACATGGCAAAATCGAGATCTCTTATTGGCCCAATTTTTCTTTCAATAAGAAGGGTTTTGCAAAAACACTCCGAAATGATGTAATTCTTTTATTATATAAAAGATTACAAACAACGACTGCTCGAGAGTAAGATTGATATGAAACGTGATGTTGTCGTAAAACAAAACATAAAATATCTTACGGTTTTGTAAGTAAATACGAGAGTTTGTATGGTTTGCAAATTGCAAGCATGACTTTATGAGATAACTTTTTTTGGCTGTCTGCAATGTACACTTTTCAAAAGACTTGACACTATTTCATCAAATCATTAATATGACTTCTTATATATGAGAGAATGACTTGAAGGACCAAAGACTTGGTATCTCTCAAGCGTTTGAAGCAATGACTTAACACTATTGTTAATTGATTTTATATTCAAACACTTACTCTCAAAGCTCTTCTTGGAATGACTTGACATTTTTGAAATACTTTTTTGCATTAAAGAGCGAATTTATGACTTTTTATAACAAAATTGATTGAAAAGTGTATGTAATAAATGCATGCTCTTATCATCAATACAAGCAATGTTTCAAAAACAGTTTTTTAATTGACCCGGTCGAGTCACCGGGTCAATGGTTCAACCGGCGGGTCAAACCGGTTTAAATGTAATAAATCATGTTACCAAACACATATATTACTTGTGAAAACCAATACCAAACATATGTAAAATCTTGAAAATCAAATAGTAAACATAAAATAAGTTTACCAAACATACAATCCAAATAAAATCACATACAAGCCAATGGAAATACAAGTTCCAAACTTTAAAACAAGATTACATCCAAATTACGGAGTATTTTGTTGTCGTCTGATAGTACAATTATGAATTAAGAATTATGGTTTTTGAAAAACTATGTAAATTGATATTCCAATAAAAGTGTGATATATTGTTGTATATATTTAAACATTTACGTTATCACAACTTTATATGTTGGCACATAATAGTTACTTCCCACATGAAATATGTAAACATAACATTTTGTATTAAAATGGCTACATCACTAAGCTAACATTACAAAATGTTAACAGCATGATTTATGTAATTTACTCTAACGGAAAAACCTTAATCACGTTAGCATTCACTAAATAGAACGGATTAGTAACTTGGATACACACAATAGTAAAAGAAAAGTTGACTACACAACATAGTAAAAGGTGACAAGTTTGATACATTTAGAAACAATTATCCTGTTAGAAAACAACAAAAGAACACTAAACCGGCCGGTTTTAGTGAACCGGGGTCAAGTGACACCTGACGGTTCAATCAGGTCTTAAAACCCAGCTACAAGTGGCCCGGTTAATATCATCGGTTCCCGATTCAACCATCAGGTAGAACCGTGTTTTAAAACATTGGACACAAGTAGTGGTTGAAATAGTTGGTAGCAGAAGATTACACATTTATTTTGAACTTTAAAACCCATAAATATTACTGTAAACAAAAAAAGATAAACTCTTTGGTATAAGTTTTAATAACAATAATAATTAAAAAAAAAAAAAAAAAAGGCTTGGTTTTATTACAAGAAGAATGATGATGATGATGATATGAAATAGGTAGCCTGCCTATAAATCAGGGAGGGAAACAAAATTGCTCACATAAATAAAAAAATTCCATGGAAGCCCCAAAACAACAACAACAATTTGCATTCTTGATTTTTAGTATTCTTATTTTATTAATATTAAATTGGTTCTGCTCACAAGAAGCTTCAGCTGAAGGCGTCACTTTTGATGAAGCTAAACTTCTTCGCGATGAGGTTGGTGATCATCATCTTCAAACCCAATAACAAAAGATTTGATTGTATTTGGATTTACAAGTGCATTGTCATATATATAATAATCACATTAGAGGCTGTTTGGGATTTTGCTTATAAGCACAATCAAATAAGCAGCTTATAGATTTGCTTATTTCCCTTTTTCTTCAAAATCATTTTCAGTCCTAAAGTCGATAACTTTGGATTATCCATACACTCCAAACTGCTTATCTGCTAAAAATAAGCAATCCCCGACTTCTAATAACAGAGGAAATGGTGTTAATTAACCCGCTTGGGGTGTTTGGATGTGTAACTTGCTGCAGGTTGTAGAAGATAGTGTTAGTTTCTAAAATAAAATTTATCAAAGTGTGCCCCCTCGACCAAAAATTTCTAGCTCCGCCTCACTTAGTTTGAAATAATGCTGTTTGAAATTGTAATAATCACTTTTGATGGTGTTCAGTGTTTGACATCTTCTTGTTATTTAAACAAGTAAATTGATTTTCGAAACAAACACAAACACCAATTTATTATTTGTCTCTGATATAATAACATACTCATAAATTTAATCTCGTCATCCAAACGCTAATTGCGACTTCAGAAAATAACTTTTTCAAAGTATTGACATCGAATGCCGTGTTGTGATGTAGGTTAGTGGAATGTTCTATCATGCATTTGACGGATATATGGATCATGCTTTTCCACGGGATGAGTTAAAACCTCTATCCTGTCAAGGAGAAGACACACTTGGTGGCTATGCCCTAACATTGGTAACATCTCATCTCCCCTTTTTTGTACATTCACCATCTTTAAAAAAAATAAATATACTCATGATGTTTCCGCCGGAGCAGATCGACTCCTTAGACACCTTGGCTTTGCTTGGCGACAAGGAGCGCTTCACTTCTTCTGTAGAATGGATTAGTAAAAATGTCAGATTTGATATTGTAAGTATCCATTTACTCTCTTTTATTGGCATTTTCGTCCATACAATAAAGCATAAATATGTTTTAAATTAGAATGGAATCTAGTCTTTATTAATCATGCAGATTAGCTAACATTCGACGCGACATGAGCATATTATACTTAGGATTTTTAATTTGTGTTGAATTAAAGTTGAAGCTTTTGTAATTAATTTATCAGAACAAAACAGTATCCTTGTTTGAAACTACAATCCGGATCCTTGGTGGTTTGCTTTCGGCTCATCTCATTGCAAGTGATTATTCTACGGTATTTTTTTTCTCACTCCCTTTTCTTAACTCCTTGTTTTACAGTAATGCACTATTTATCATCATTAATTTAGTATTATGCAATACACGCGCGCACGCTCACACACACACATATGCACGTGTGTGTGCGTATATCTTTATTATTGTACTTGCTAGATGTCCCTTTGTGTTATTAGTGTAGCATGTCTTAGCTTAACTACACCAGATTGCTTATGAATCAAACGATCACAGGGTATGCGTATTCCTTCATATGATGACGAACTTCTTCACCTTTCTGAGGACTTAGCCCGTAGATTATTACCTGCATTTGACACCCCAACAGGTATGTTCCCTCTTCAGAATATATGTACTCATAATTTCCTGATTCTGCTAAACAGTTGAGCATCTTTAGAAAAAGTTTGTGTCTATGTTATTATATTCATCAGTTTGTAATATCCACCACATATAATCTTAAATTTGAGTTAATATTATGAAAGCTTACCTTTTTGAAGCGATATTGATGGTGATTTTTAATGACTAAGACCTTGAATTCATAATAGAGCTCCTCAATGCAAGTCAACGATATCTACTATGACTACGTTTGCATTTACGGTGATAAGTTTGATGAAACCGTAGAAGCTAACATGCAATACCTAAATATATGTTTTCATAATTCTATTGGTTGAAAGCTCTTCCATTTTGGACAAAGAAAAAAACGATGTGATAGATTAGATTTTCTTGTAGGGAACAAATATTGAAATTTAATTTTTCTGTTCTATTAAGTGCACCGTGGTTTAACATTTACACATAAAATGATTATACTTTTATGATCCTTACAAGCTATCTTCTGCAGGAATTCCATTTGGATCTGTTAATTTGTTGCATGGAGTTGACGAACATGAAAGTAAGGTAGGGCCCACATTTTGTCACAATCTTGAGCATTATCTGAAATTTTCTATTAATACCGCGTGTAACATAATTTTGTATGTAATGGTAGAACTGCCAAACAGAACTTTGAAAAAGCATGATATGCCTTTCCTAAGCTCTATAGTAGATACTGACCCTACAATTTTGGTTCATTTAGATAACATCCACTGCTGGTGGCGGTACTTTGACATTAGAATTCGGGGTGCTTAGCCGCTTAACGAATGATCCTAGTAAGTTTATTCTGACCAAGTGACTTACATCCAATTAATTACTGATCTCTCCAAATTTTAAGTTGAAAGCAATTTGTTTGTTTAATTATAAATTAAATTCACATAAATGTCTATTCAAGATATATTACAATATATTTCCGCTGTCGTAGTCACAAAACGTTAGTGGTATTGTTTTGGGTCCACAGTTATGTTATTTGAGTATTTATAATGTACTTGATAGTCAAGAACTATGTTAGCAAAAAAACGGGTAGTCAACTGAAAATCACTAGAATGGCAGTTCCTGGGATATACTTGTGGTCCTTGTGGATAAACAATTTTTTCTTTCACAAAAAGGAGACTTATTTTCAATCAATAGCTGTTTTCTTCTAATCTTTGAAGCCCATAAGAAAATAATGTTGACAGAGGTCTCTATTTTTGGTGGTACACGTCTCTTACTGCTGCCTTGTGATGATGCTTGACTCAAATGTGACTCCTTAGTGCGACTCCATATTTTCCAACTTTTAAAATGGCCTGTAGTTTGTGCTCTAATTTGTTCTTGGTTGTTTGCTCATGATCGCATGGAGGAGTATGAGGGTTATAAAATAAAGCTCAATTCTCTAATATATTTGCGTAGTTTTTGAGCAGGTTACTAAGAATGCAGTTCGTGGAATATGGGCTCGACGTTCCAGGATAAATTTAGTTGGTGCTCATATTGATGTTTTTACGGGTGAATGGACACAAAAGGTTACACACGCTCCCCCCATTTCCCCAAAGCTGATTGTTATGGAAATAGTTATTATATATTCTCCTAATAACATGCCTACAAATCCTCTTAATCCCCCAGCATTAATTCATAAGAGTAAAAAAAGTAGCCTACTTGCTCACATTCTAATGAACTCCTGACATGTGGCATTTGGAAAAATGTTAGGCATGTTATTAGGGGATATATCATTTCCTTAGAATATTATACTTGCGATGTGTGTAGAGGTGTTTATAGTGGTCAATATAATCTGTTTTTCATGTCAAAAATTTCCCCCAAAAAAAGGCAAACTTATAACTGAACATGTTTATACACAAACTTGTTGTTGATGCATGATAATAAGTTTTACATTCTTCTTTTGTTTTATACAATAAGCAATTGCTTCACTTGCTCAATTATTGTAAACTCTTTACTCTTATAGTCTATCATATGCAGTAGAAACTTACTTCTGAATTTCTTACAGGATGCAGGCATAGGAACAAGTATTGATTCTTTCTATGAATATCTTCTGAAGGTTTGTTAATTATAAAGTGCAAAATCATGAGAAAAATTCGCTTTCATAGAAACAAAGGTGTATCCATCATTCCACAATTTACCTTCATGTATTTCATTCTGTTTGTTTTTTCCATCAACAGGCATATATATTATTTGGAGATGAAGAGTATCTGTATATCTTCCAAGAAGCTTACGGGGCAGCTATGCAATATCTTTTTCATGATCCTTGGTAAATTGTTCGTCTCGATTAGATTCATACTTCATTTGTTCAGTTTTTTCTTATGTTCCAGTTTATTCATCTTTTAGTTATAAAGTCAAGTCTTACATACAGAATGACAATTTTAAAAGGTGTGTAGGTATGTAGAAGTAAACATGAATTCTGCTGCGCTGGTTTGGCCATTATTTAATAGTCTGCAGGCATTCTGGCCAGGTCTTCAGGTAATAATATTTATTCATCCTTATTATTTATTTTGAATATAAGGTAATATAATAATTTTTGCATACTTTAAACTGACTAATCTAACGCATGGGAAGGGAAGGTTCTAGCTGGAGATATTGATCCTGCTATTCGAACACATACTGCTTTCTTTAGCGTCTGGAAAAGATATGGCTTCACCCCTGAAGGCTTCAATCTTGCCTCCTTTTCAGTTCAGGTAACTTATAAGTGCCATTTTATGTTGTTGATATTAGTCTCAAAAATGGCGTGCTTGACTTCGGTTATACTGTTAAGATTATTAACAGGGCAACATTTTCTTGTTTTAATTAATGTGCAGCATGGTCAGAAGAGCTACCCACTGCGTCCGGAACTGATAGAGAGCACCTACTGGCTCTACAAAGCTACCCGTGATCCTAGGTTGCCTCTTTCATATGATTTCATTTCATATCACACACATTCAGTTTCTTTCTCTTTGTTTCTTTTTTCACGATAATCTACTACAGACATGATGGTAGCACATTGTTGTTTAACATATGCTGCGACTGATTTATGCGCAGGTATCTTGATGTAGGACGAGACATTGTTAGCAGCTTGCAGTATGGAGCCCGTTGCACTTGTGGATATTGCCACATTTCAGATGTTGAGTTTCACAAGCAGGAAGATCATATGGAGAGCTTCTTTTTAGCTGAGACGGTATGAATTAAATTCTGTCTAATTTTTGTTCTGAATACAAAACGATGCACATATCTTTGGGGCTGTTGTTGAAAGCGGATGTTTGGATGTGTGTTTGAAAGTGATTTACTGACTCTGAATCACCAGAAGTTGATCATTTTTTGATGGGTTGTAAAAGATATTGATCGAAGCCTTTGCTGTTTGAAGTTGTTAGTGTTTGAAGTATTCTGTTTATCTGAAAAAGGACATTGTTTTGAGTAAGGAGATAACATCTCTGTGTGACCAAACATTCAGAACATAATAAAAGCTTAACAGTTTTAGTATGGAAATCCAAACACCTTGAATTCTCTTTAGTGTATTTATGAGGGTTTAGATCTTAAATTTTCTTGATTATGGAACTTGTTTGATATCGTTTAGGTTAAATATTTGTGGCTTCTTTTTGATTTGGCTGCTGGGCCTGATAATATAGTTGAAAGCGGGCCATACAAGTAAGTATTTTGTAGATTTTTTTTTACTGAATGTACATTCTTCTTTTAATTACTGGTATTGTCAGTTTTTGTATATTTCTGAGAACAGATTCTGTGGTATAGGTATATTTTCAGCACGGAAGGCCACCTATTGCCCATGACTCCTAAAATATCTCTAGTCAATGAACATTGCTTATATTTCGGAGCATATTGTAAAAGCACACTAGGCTACCCTAGTTCCTCTTATGTTTCAAAGGAGGGTCACCAAACTGCTAGTAATAGCAGTCGATTTCAGAGAGGTTTGGGTTCCACCAGCTATGTCACCAAGTACGGCTTCCACAAGTCCGCTTCTGTATCTGAAATTGTCAAGGTCAGTATAAACATTTCATACTCCTTCTCAACTTTGACTTTGAAAGTCAGATAGGCTACTTAATCAACTTAAAAAATGACAAGACTTATCTTGTATGTAGATAAAAAGAAATTGATTATTGGATTAGACTACCGAAAAGATACTCCAATTTTTTATTTGATTTTTATAAATTACTTAAATGATGGTTATGATGTTTAGAAAAGCACTTGTTAAAAAATCATCCATTTATTTTATTTTTTTTGGATAAGAGAACTTAGGAGTTTGTAAACATTTATTATGCCATGAAATCATTAACTCATTTTGATGCGTTTCCTGGTTAACTGAACTTTATTAGTTTACACGTATGACCCATTAGCAATAAAATTTAACCCAACTATACTTTGATATACATTAAATGGGTTGAAATTAACACTTGTGTACTATGTGTCATAGGGGTTCTGTCCAGGACTAACACATGAGCAAATGTATGGCTTATCGTACGTGGCTTTACCTGAAGCGGTCCCTGTGGATGAGCCTACACACCAAAATGAGAATGGTGGTGGTCAAAGTCAAGCAATAGTGATGCTTTCTGATTCAGTCTCTAACCCTGTACCAGCCGAGGTCCCAAAGTTTCATGAGACAACTAACCAAGGATCAGCGATTGATCAACGCTAATCCTTTGGAAGGTCGTCCCATTTGAGCTGTAGATTGTACAGTGATTTTGTCACATTAGGCTTTTAGGTAATTTCGAGGGGGAATTCTATGTTGTACATTAATACCGTTTCATATAATTTATTGTAATCTCAATTAAATATAACCAAATTTAAGTTTTGACAATTGGATTAATATAAACACTACATTTCTTGGGCCTACAAAGTAAGGGTTTTACATGAATGAGTGATTGTGCTGCATGGTGTCGGTTGGTAGAGATATATTAGCGTGTTGTTACAATTTGACAGCATTCAGATTCTTGGTAATAATCCTAGGCGTATGAGTTCAACTGCAAAGGTTGATGTAGTGCAGAAACACAGGTCCAGATTACATGCTCTGGTATATGACTTATGCATCGTGACATTGTTCCGTGTACCTAACATTATTTCTGAGAATAGATGAATTATTTAAATGAGATACTTTATCTCTAGTAGTATTTCATGAGAATGTGCTGGTGTTTGTTAGAATATAGTAGTTTCTCGGGTGGCGATTCCCCGTTCGTAACTTACATTACATATGTGGTTTTACGCCACATTTCCTAAGTGGAGTTGAGTAACTTTTGTTTAGCAAAAGTATAGTTTGTTGCGGTATTTTTCTCGTAGTCAAACTACTATGTTCATAGTAATAATGCATGGAGAAGAATATATAGAGAGAGGTAAAGAATGAGAAGTGTGTGGTTTTCTTTTGCTACGTATCATATTTTTTAGCTGACTAACGAGATTTGATTCCCATGTGCTAACGTTTTATCCGTTGCATGTGTTATTGTCTTGATCCATTTATTAATGTCTTTAAAAAAAAAATTCATATATGGATTAGTTTTGTATATTTATTGGTTATCCCATTAAGTCCTCCAACTCATATGGGTGAAGATACTTTAACACATGTGAGTTACAGTGTTTATGTGTTCTACTGTCAAGGTTCTTGGTTTACCGCCCGACTCGTTTCGACCTTGATTTTCGGGTCTTCGGTAATAAGGTAATAGTGTTGACAAGACAAAGAATGATCGTCGTAGAGGTCCCCGACTGAGCCCCAGTGTAACAAACGGTAAATTTTCAGACTATTTATTTTATAAGAAAACTTAAAATATTGCTTTTCTAACATTTACGAACTAATTTAACTCAAAAACGAGAAGTTATCTCGCTTACTTCCTTTCTATTGCGCCTAAAATCTCTATTTCTGCTAATATTTCATGTCTTTCTATTTATGGTTCTTATGAAGCTACATTGCAACAAATCTTCTTTTTCTGCAGCATTGCTTCTATGATCTTAGGAGCGCTGGCCGCCATGGCAAAGACTTCTAGCTCATAGTTGTGAAAATTGAGCTTGAACGCATACCGATACCAAACTAGCCATGGTCCGCATTTAATAAATACATTATAGTGTCAATAAACTTTTTTTTCATAATATTTTCATAAAAATGCTTACAAAATTTTATTTTACGAACGTGTACTAAAAACACCCAACCGACTCACCACTTTTGCATTTTACCTCAAACTATACACAAACTACACCAAATAAATTCAAAAATTGTTTTCCCGCATCCCTTTTGGCTCCTTGTGCCGTGTGTCACCCAACCCACAACCCACCAAAACTCTTTGTTGTCTAGTTTGTTAGTGCATGGTGATCTCATCTCATTGTCTTGATTTGTAGAAGTCAACTAAACCTAGTTACATACAACACATTCACTCCAAAATTTCACTTATTCCTCTCTTTTCCCTCCTTTTCTCAAATTGTACCACCAAAAACATGTTAGAATTTAATAAACATGACTATCATATATTTATTCTAATATCAAGTAGTCACAATATGCGGAAGCGAAGAAACATCTATTACATATAAAAGATTAACATAAACATAAACAAGAACGTACCTTTTGATTATAGCAAGAACCTTGAACAATTGGATGAACCCTAATTAGGGTTTATGTGAATTAGGGATCTATTGATTAACCCCTTACCGTTTTGTTAATCGATCCAAGATACAATCAATAGTGTGATTGTACCACGTTCTTGTACACACGTACTAATAGCGAATTAAAGTTAAATGCTAGTTTAAATAATACACAAAACAATATATTTGTTTTAAGAAAGCAAAAACAAATCGACCAATAAAAGCGAACCACCAAACTCTTTTGTGTTTTTGTTTTGTCGATCACAGTACCAAAGGAAAAGAAAACCCCTTTTTATATACATGCACATGCATGATTCACACGCATGTATATACAGTTTCTGTGATCATTGTCGACAAGTGCAAAGATAGAAAAGCAATCAATAATTGTTTAGTTAATACGGAGTAGATATTAACGTGTACAAGAGTCATTACAAAATAAACCCTTGACCTTGCTTTTATAGGATAACAAAACTTAGGGAACAAGTTAGGGTTCTAGATCTTTCTTGTTCTCTATTTTTTATCCATGGTCCTTATCTTTGTGCGTTAGTCAATTTTCGCCAATTCTAACGATCTTTATTTGTTTTGTGTAATTAATAATTAAATATAACTTTTTATATTAAATTATTAAACTTTAATTCTCATACGTAAAGTGTGCAATCCCGCGGTCTCGGGTTCGATACTAGACATACACTTATTAATATTTATCCACAAACTCCAACAGCTCCCACTTGGATATCTATTAATAGTACAATGACATTGGTTAGCGTTTAGCAACACACCAATGCCCCTAGATCAACTCGAGGGAGGTCTCCTGGAAAAACCTTTAATGATTCATCATTATTATTATCCTTTTGTTTCTAATACCACGTTAATAAAGATATGGATCTCAGTCATTCTTTAATTAACAATTCTGTTTCTCGTTGTATACGATTGAACAAGACTACCAAAACATCTGAACGTATTCCAGATAGACTTTGGGCGTGCGCACGCAAACACCTTGTCAACCCTACGAGGGGCCCAGCAGTATTAAACTTCAAAACAAATTTGAAGGAAGAAATTCTCTCTTGACTACAAGAATAACCCATGAACTTTGCAACACTTCTGAAAACAATCCTTATGACTACTAGTTACGGATAGCGGTAAATTGCTTCACAGAAATGCACTACATTCATGACACTTATCTGGTATCTTAAGTCTGAGGATAACTAAATTCATGATTTACTTACTAACAAGATCCATAAAGTAAAATCATGTAGTTGGGATAAGTCCTATATTCAATTCATTGAATATCATTTGAAATTGGTATGTCAACGCATCAATATACTTTCAAGTATATTCTAACCAATACTCAGATTTGTCTTAGTTCAATGATATTCCCATATCATTAATTGACAACGGACAATTTAGAATAACATAAGTTATTCATGGATTTAAACATGCAAATATAGGACACAATTTATTATCAATGAAAACAAACGTACAAAATACTTTAATTCATTATAAATAATAATTGTTTAATGTCCTTTATCCAAATACTAAATAGATCAATGCATGATAATTCTAGTTAATGAATTTTGTCTCAAGTAATGACTTGTTGACAACTATGCCTCAAGTGCTGACAATCATACTTATTGACAAGGCATTTATTTCAACTAACTTTGATCTATAATAATTTTGAGAATACTTATTTCAAGAATTTAATTAGTAAAATTCTTGTATGTGTGTATCTAACTATCTTGATATAGTCACACAATATTTCATAAATGATGTGATATCCTCAACCATCAATTTATGACTTAAACAGCTTAACAAACTCAGAATTCCAATTTAAGACTTAATGTGATTCATCACATTTCATAACGTCTTATTAATCTTCTAGGAGTCTAATTGAGTATATTCAATCCATACTCAACTTCTAACCTTGATAACTTTTGGAAGAAAAGAAATTATAGTTATCTTTAATCAAACAATAGTTTGATTTTCCTAACTGAACATACCATAAGTAAGTGGTATTTCATTAGAATTAATATTGTAAGACAATTTAACAATATGTAAGATAACCATATATCTTTTAGCTTGTCTATTTACCAACTAAACCAACTTAATGGTGAAATAGAATTTTTAAGCAACTTGCATGCTTTATAACCCAAGTACTTATTAACCAAGTCACTTCATGTTCATGTCTTAGAAAGAAGACATAAACCGTTATAATCCCATTACACGCTATTAATCATTGATCAACTCAATGACTTCTTGTATATGTCTTAATTAAAAGACCATAACAAGCTAACGTCTTACTTTATTATAAGTCTTGTAATACTTAAAAGACTTCATGTTTATAACTATACAATAAAGTATAAACATGCATAATTAAAGTAATCATGAACACCATCATTTGGTTTCAATAATATTTTCAAGTTAACTCACTACTTCATTTATTTATGTCATTCTAAGAATACATAAATATTATATTTTAAGTTGTCTTATCGACACATGTTCTAATAGAAGTCTAATTTAGAAACAGTAAATTATCCATGTAGGTCTCACGCATACATGGAAATTCACCTTGTTGTTGGAATTTAGTCTGCGTCTCACATTTACTAAATTTCAACACCAAGTGTTTCTTAGATTAGATGTATTAATCATATTAGAACTATAGTCTCTTACTTTGCAGTTAAGAGAATCCTTTAAATCATATTCTTATGTGTTGTACCTTGCACACAATGAAGATTTCTCCCACTTGTGCATGGAACAACATCATGTACCACATAAACAACACACACGCGTTTGTTAATGTGAACAATATGATTTGTGTCATTAGCATAACTAGTAGTTATAGAGTTACTCAATCAATCAAGGAAACGCACATGACTATCCTTGAAAATATTAGTGTCTATATTTGGAAAGTAATTATCTTGAGACATTCAAAAGATTATATGAGTTATAATTAAGACAATAAGTCTTATAACTCTCACTGAATTAGAGAACATTACAATAATCCCTTATTCAGCCATAAGAACACAATACTCCCACTGAATTTGACAACACTGTAAATGTTACATTATCAATGAAAGAAAATAGTGTGCTATTTACTTTCCTACATCTTTTGAGAAAACCCATTCAAACAATTATATAGGTTATAAAAGAATGTATTCTACTACGTAAATGTGATTCATCACATTCCAAACTATTAACTTGAAAAAACTGGGCATGCAATTTCTTCCTGAATAGATCTACCATTCCAACAATTGAATGTAGTATCTTTAAATGGTCAAAGCAAAACAACTAGATAAAATTGCTAGTTTGTCTTTTACCATTCTTGCGGTAATATGTCTAGTTTCTATTTTAATAACTCATAAAGTGCAAATCATCTTACTATTAAAGATTGCTATGAGTTATGTATTTAGAACATAGACAATTCTAATTATCATATTATACCTTTCTCATTCATGAAAAGGATTAGGATTAAGTCTCACACTTCTCTATATGAAAAGAAGACTATGTTTATTCTTTTCGTAAAGTTGATCCTAACCAAAAACCCATATGGGTGTAGATCAATTTAATTGTGAAAAGAATAAATCATGTTTACGGTTCAATGTTGCATTAATACATTTAAAAGAATTTGCAAAATTCAATTTTAGTATTTTCGATAATACATGTTTTCAAGAAAATATAATACCCATGGA
>LBNU01034503.1:111657-149809 GCA_014162995.1 Artemisia annua | reverse complement strand
CCCCCATCTTAACCCAACCCCCCACTCCCCTCTTTTAGCCCGCTGAAATTTTCAAGATCGGGATCGTGCTCAAAATCATTTTCATCTTTGCGGTTTGAGATCGTAATCTTAAGATATATAATAATTTGTGAATGTTTTATAAAGATGGGGGGCCGTAAGAAGCATATCTCTAACCTTAATCCCTTTATAGGTTTTCATCTTTGCCTCTTTCAAGAAACATATCTCTAACCAAAATCGTTCTCATCTTTGCCTCTTTCAAGATCAGGCTCTTTTGATAACTCATGGAAGGTCTACTTAAGATTGCTATTGATATGTAGGTTATGTGATAATTTGTTAAAAGATCAGATTTTCCACTTAATATATACAAACAGAGTTAATTTGCGGTTCATCTTTTTCAACCACCCTTATTTGCCATTAAAAAGAGTAGGTGACAAATAAACATGATTGAAAATGTGAATGGCAAATTATTAATTTTTTGGTATATTTTGGACCAAAAATTCACCTTTTCAATCAGTGTTCTAATTTGTTAATAAATTATCAACCTTATTCAGTGAACAAGAAGTAAGCTTACAGTGAATTTGATATCACACATGGGCGTAATTTATAGTGTTGATTTGCTATCTGGCATAATAAAATGGCAGCATGACACGAGGGCAAAACCATACATGAGATACCATAGCTTTGGTGTGGATGAATACCTAGATATTGCAGGCGGAGACGATTATCCGCATTATGTCTCACGTTCTCGCCCAACGGTATACTTTTTATAAAAACCAAATTAACACAACGAGTATCCGCATTTGTTAACCCACTTACTGCTACTTGAAGATATGAACGAATATTTGGAATGATTACATATCTTATGCCTTAGTTGGAAGCAAACATATATACCATCTTGGGCTTTCAAGATCTTGAGAAGTCATCAAACTAGTGAAATAATTAGGGTTAGAAGGATTGAGCTTCATAGTTTTTGTGTGTAATAATATTTTGACTGAATTTTGGTTGAGACTAATAAGACTTTGTAGTAAATAAATGTTTGAGTAGTTGGACTAGTAAAAATGACGCTGGAGAGTAAATAAATGTGAATAGTTGGAGTAATAAATATGAATGGTTGGAGGTTGGAGGTTGGAGGTTGAAGTATTAACTATGATTTGTTGGAGTAATAAATAACTATGAAGGCAGTGTTCAAAAGTTTAAATAACAGTAAATGCAAAAATAACTCTCTGCGCATACGAGGTCCAACAAGATCTTGACATATTAAAAACATAAAGGATATATGCATGCATGCATCATATTGCACAATATAATTGTAGAGGATGAGCATAATTCGATTAGTGATTGGTCGAATAATGTAGATCCTCCAATACGTGTTCATCGAGGGCCAACACAAGAAATTCGGTATTAAATACAAAGGAATTCTCAACTTCGTGATCAAACAACACATCAAAAGCTTCGAAAAGATTTGACCGAACATATATAGGAACGCTTTTTACAAGAAGGCAATCAAAATTAACGATTATCTTTGTCGCAAATTGTATTATGACATGATGAATTAAGTATCACTTTAGCAGAATTTATTTTTTGTTTAATTTATTTGTGTTGTTTAAGTATCTTTGTTGCAATCAAAATTATGTTTCCATGTACTAGCATTAAATTGAAGTTAGACGAGATATTATAATATATATATAAAACCCAGGCGCGCGTTCCGTTCGAAAACCCGTTAGAGACCCGTTTTGTTCAACTATGCATATACTAAAAGGGAGTCACTGTTCCGTTCCCCGTCCCGTAATGCAACTGTTCTCCATTGCTACAGTGCTCTCTACAGTTGTTTTACAGTACTATGTCCCGTTTCCTGTTATTTTCCCATATAAGATATTTCTCTCTCCCATTCTAGACCCTTCGTCCTCACAAACACACACCCCCCAACATATCAAACCAAAACTCATCTTCTAGATTCATCGATAGGCTTCTCACTTCATACCTCCAATACACTCCATACGATCCACCCTTATTACTCCGTCTTTGCACAGAAATTAATGCACACAACTCAATCCGGTTCACCAGGTTCTTCCGGTTAATCGAAGCATTCACATCAAATTCAATTTGCTTCTTCATCCTTAAAGAATATTCAACAGGCGGATTGAAGAGTGAGAATGTCACACCCCGCTAGAAGCGGAAACGAGGTGCACCGAATTGTAACTTCGCATAAGATAGTAGAACAACACCATATTTGATTCAAGAAACAAGTTTACAATGTTATATAAAGATTTTTATACAATACAGAATAATGAAAACATAAGTCTTAAACTTATTAAATTAAATTCTTTGGAAAAATGTCTTGGCCAGGTCAACTTGGTCTTTGAAATGAGAACAACGTATAACTTCAATATGCAAGTAACTTCAAAATATTACCATCGATCACCTGAAAATGATACTCAAAAACATCAACATAATGTTGGTGAGTTCGTAGGTTTAACGTAAACATAAATCAGTTTGTCATGCATAAATGTTTAGGACAAGTGTGCAAATAATTAAGTGCTATGTAGTTATCTCGGTCAAAAATCTTGTATCGTTCAAGGTCTGATATTTGAAATAGCGGTTTTCACAGTGAGATATCGGTGAGATATCGGTTTTTATATTATCTAGAATATTATATATATATACTCTTAAAATAAAAACAACAAGGACTAATAAAAACCTGACAAAGTGGCATTTATCAAATCAAGAAAAAGAAAATTAAATTGAATTAGATTTTAGTTTTAAATTAAATTAAAAAGGGCATTTAAGTAATTCTTTATTACATCTCCTAACCCTATAACAATCTCTCTCATCCCCTAATTCACAACGGCCGTCATCCTCCTTTTTCTCTCAAATAGAAATCTGCAACTCCATTTTCTTCACCAAAACCTCCATGTCTTCAAAACCTCCATGTCCATTCCTAACAACCCTCTTAGTAAATACTATAAACAAATACTGTAAATGGTTCACATCTTGATCTAGGTATCACATTTTTGGAACCATTTACATCTCGATCTATCAAATACTATAAAAAAAAATACCATTTACAGTAACCATTCTTGTCTATTAACCAAAATCGCGTAAAAACATAGTAAAATTATAATTTTTAAAATCTCGTCAAAATCTCGTAAATATCGCCGATTTCAAAATATCGTCAAAATCTCGGCCAATCTCGCCGATAATATCGGCTCCGAGATTTGGGGCCGAGATTTTGAAACGAGATTATTTCTAAGGCCGAGATCCGAGATATCGACGAGATATCGGTGAGATCTCGCCGAGATTAACTACATAGNCATGCGGATTGAAGAATGAGAATGTCACACCCCGCTAGAAGCGGAAACACGAGGTGCAACGAATTGTAACTTCGCATAAGATAGTAGAACAACACCATATTTGATTCAAGAAACAAGTTTACAATGTTATATAAAGATTTTTATACAATACAGAATAATGAAAACATAAGTCTTAAACTTATTAAATTAAATTCTTTGGAAAAATGTCTTGGCCAGGTCAACTTGGTCTTTGAAATGAGAACAACGTATAACTTCAATATGCAAGTAACTTCAAAATATTACCGTCGATCACCTGAAAATGATACTCGAAAACGTCAACATAATGTTGGTGAGTTCGTAGGTTTAAAGTAAACATAAATCAGTTTGCCATGCATAAATGTTTAGGACAAGTGTGCAAATAATTAAGTGGCATAGGGCAATTAGTACCATGTAACCAACCAATACTCCAATCTTCACATTCTTCATCTCCGAAGTATATGGTGTACAACATGCATGCCTACCAGCTAGAGTTAACACATGAGTACTCCCATGTCAATCATGACATGAGACCACACAGCATAAGATCACACAGATATATGTCAAGTGTAAATGAATCCATGACACGAGATCACACAGATAAGATCACACAGATAACACTACTAATGCACCTAGCATAATTATAAGCACACAACTTGTCCAAATAAGATAAGAGATTGAGCACAGCATAAAATAGATTTGAGTATCATTCTCCCCCAAGAAAAACATAAGTAAAAGGGGCCACGGAAACTCACCTTGAATAGCCAGAGACAAGGTGATATTTCTAAACGAGGAATCACTTAGAAATGCAACGAATCACCAGCAAATCCTCCATCAGAAAATCTACATGAATTAATATTCAATTTAACACATAAGGTTTCATCTATTAAGTCCATTGATGATCATAATTGTTTCTTAAATGCTCGTAGTTATTCGTTAATGTGATTAGGGTTTTATTGATGAAATTAAGTAAACATATGTTTAAAGTATCCGTATTAATGTTCAAGTGAAATTTTGGGTCTAAACTCATTAAATGGTATTTAAATTAACCAAAACCCTAACAAATGTCTTATATCTGATTTTAGCATATTCTGGTCCTACTTTACGAATTTTAAAAGCATACTTTGACACTTACTGAGATGCTCAAATATTTATCACTGGTACCTATATGTCTTATGTACTTACTGTAATTTTTCCAGATTTTATTTCAAAGTGCAAGTACCATTTCAATAATCGTTTTCCCAAACCTGTCCAGAAAGTGCACTGCAGGTATACCCCGAAAGTTTGCATTTAACTAACCCATTTAAATCTTTCAGAAAAATCCACAAAAATTCCAAGAAGTCACATACATCTTAAAAATCAATCCTGCCAAATTATAGCTTATAACACCTTATGGTTTGAAAACTAAAAATCAAAAACACCAACTGATTTCCAGACCCGAAATTCAGATTTGACACTTAATCTCCCAAAAATCAAAAGACTACCCTCCCGACCTCCAATGACCATGAAATTTGATTTACAGAAAGTACACTTCGTGAACTCAGTTTTAGACTCAAAAGTCATGCAAAAACATGTTGGTATCATTAAGTTAGACCTCTTGCAAGTCGACCAAATTTCTGGGCAGCATAGCAGTGAGACAGAAAACAAGTTCACAAGCCAATCTTTTAATCCGTTTTAAGTGCACAATTTTAAACAAGTATTGATTTGATTCGACAGATTCGACACATGATGTACACACACAAAAACACACACACCAACATCATATTTCCCAACACCACAAGGATTAACGAGGCATCAAGAATGAATTCCAAAGCATGCATACGATCACATAAAATCATAAAACCAAACCCTAAACCCGTCGTTAATTTAGTAGTATTAATTGTGTTACTAATGATCACGAGAGGTTTTAAATGACAATCAAGGGCTGGAAACTTAGGGCTACGTCGACATGAAAAGAGAGATAAAGATAACCAGGTTTGACACAATCTGTTAACAGATTCTTATAGAGTTTTATTTGGCGTTTAATCTTTTACACGAGTGATTATATATATAGCGAGACATAGGGGCAAAGTAACATGATCAAGATTGGTTAGGTTTTGTGTAATATTAATCGTGTACTGATTAGTGTATGATAACGATGATAACGATTACCTTGGAACTGAATTAACGAGGATCAAACAGGAATAAGATGGCACTCGAATCAATCACCAACTCTACCACAAGGCTGCTACCATACCCGACCATCAAGGCTGCAAAAACCCTAACTAACGACCACCAAGACCTGCTACAATGGGACACCAAGGCTGCAACTTTCGTCCCTTGATCTTGGTAGAGAGAAAACGATTTCAGAATAGTTTTACTTTTGCTTTGTTCGGAGAGAAAAGAATGACAGGAACTATGTGTGTTATTGTTTTGTTTCGTATGAAAAGGAGAAGGGGAAAAAGAACCGAATCTGTTATAGGACCTAAGAGGGGAGCGTGGGTNTTTTTTTTTTTTTTTTTTTTTTTTTTTGGACAATCAGTGTTTTTCTCAAGTATGCACCAGTCTTTGCGACTTGTTTGATTACGCTACAAAGTCCACTGTTTGAGCTTCAACAACTTTTATAACCGGAATCTTATTGTGTTAAGTTCGTCAAATTTCCCAATAAACAATTTGATCGATTTCTCATAGCATCTTAGAGGATGATAACTAGTTAATCCTTGGCAAGACATTTCTTAAGGTTCAACACATTTTAACTACCAAGATTTCAAGGATATTCCTGAAAGGGAGCCAGGATGAAGGGTTCGCTAATGAAGCTACTAACCCAGATTCAACGACCTTACTATAATTGAGTGAACTCCTCCAATTGTTCTTAATGCAATTGAGTCTATGCTTGAGTGAAGAATCCAATGAAGGCCAAAGTTATAATAAAAGGACTAGAAACTGAATTTGTAAGCCAAATGTTGTGATGGAAATTTATACACCAAGATTTAAGTGCTACTAATGGAATATGAGATCCAATTGCAACTATCGAGTGATTAGATATTCATGGTGAAAGCACTATCCATCCTTGAGCAAATTTATCAAAAACCTTAAGCTAGATGCCTGACTCCAACTCAACCCCATAACTCATCAAACAAGAACTGTCATGAATTTAAGTTAAGAGCTAAGAGTTATTATGTAGCTCAACCCTTTTGATAAATTGGCTCAATTTTGGGAGTTGCTCCAAAACCAAATAACGGGTAGGTATAAACAACTTAAATTGGTGAGGTTAGTGAATAAAGTCAGGGGTATTCGAAGTAAGTGAGTCGTATTGAGAAAATTTCGCAAAGGCGATGAGGAAGGAATTTTTTTTCCATGAGGTTATACAGATAAGCTTGAGGAAGGTTCTCAAATTTGAAGATACGAAAAATTTAATTATGATGAACGTAAAGAATGTTTTTTTACCAAATTATCAAGTATCAATCATGGGAGGAAAGATGAGTCGCTTTATCTCCGGTTTTCATCAAAATTTAGAATAGTTTGCATCAATTGTAGTGGCCAAACAAAATGTGTAAGCAGTAGAAATAGCTATAGTTGTTGGTAAGAATGAAAACTCCAGAAGTTCAAGGGTCGGTTCCACATTAGATAGGAAGGAGAATATGACTTCTTACCTTACTTGCACAAAATGAGAGTAGAATGATGTAGAGTTGGCACAAACACTTATTACCGGTGCAAGATGTCATAATTCTCAATTTCAGGTCAATTTCCTTAGTCCCGACATTTCCTATTCATTGAATTTCAATTCAACATTTCACGTAAACAGGGTTTAAAGATATTCATTTGACGAAACCAGGTAGGATAAGTCGCATTATCATTCATCGTACATTTCATGGACTAGGGTTAGTCTACATTGCATCACGACATCATTTGCATTCTAATCCACTCGTAGATTATATATTTTCAAGTTATACTTATTTATTTATTTGTATATAAATAATAAGACATGTTATTAGTTTTTAACCTAATGTACCAAACAAATTCCACTAGGGCACTAATATATTTTTATATTAGTTATTATCCCACTAAGGTTATAAAACTATATATTACTTATTTTGGTGGACTACCAAATAATAAACCTTTACTTGAACTTATATATATAATAAATTGTATTAACAAAGTGATAACTATCAAAAATACCTAATGTTTACAAAAATTATATTTTTATAAGTTTTACAACTTTATTATATCACGTATTGTCCCGTTATATTTTATTTTTAATTAACCCGGTACCCGATAACGCTAAAATTACAGAACTATACACTAAACGGTACCCCGTAAAAATAAAGTTGTGCAAAAAGATGACCATGACACCACCTCTTGTGAGGTGGCCGGCCATATGAGGTCCCAAGGACACATGGTGCCCTCTAAACCTACTAACAAATCCCACTATCTACTAAACATCTCATATACATGCAAAATTAGATCAAAGTATTTTCTTCTTCCTCTCTTCTCTTTGAAAGTGCACGGCCACAACAAGAACCACAAGGAGAAAACATCAAATTTTTTAGATCAAGTTGTTTTCTAGTAGATTTAGTATTCCTTGTTAGGGTTTTGAAATAAAAACCCAATGTTTACTTAGGTTTTCTTCACAATAAGCTCATTATCATTCAAGTAAGTGAACCAATGTATTTTTCATAATCTTACAACATTTTTACAATGTCCATTTCAATTTATTTTTACATGCAAGTAACTTGTAATTTATACCACTCCATTTCAATTTTTTTTTATTATCCTTATGAGTTAAAAGTTGATATCAAAATAGTTTTGGTAAAGGGACTTGTTTGATGTTAGGGAACCCATGACACCTTAGGAAGGTGTATGGTAGATTAAGGGATTGTTGATGTTGTTAGTGATGGACTTGGACAAGTAAAAACAAGGAAAAACTATTTTTGGATCTATATATAAACCTGCTGTCCTTAATTTCAAAACTGAGTAAACTCAGTAAGCTTTGGTTAATTTTTGACCCAAGAACTAGAAAATACACTCTTAGATGAATACATGGTCGAAAGAACGGATAAAAACGGACTTATAACGAAGGAGATATGCCAAAAACAAAATTACACTAGCCTTATATATTTTCCGGAAAAATAGTTGCTGATGTACGAATTTATTTGACCAAAAGCGAGCCTTAGACCTTTTCAAAACTTACCAAACTATTGAAAATATGTTAGTATACTTTTTTACCTTTTCGGGGATATAAAGAACTTGAGAAACGGCCTTATAACGAATAAGTTATGATTTTTCAAAGAATATTAGTTCACTAAATTTCTACCAGCACTTTTACTTAGAAATTTTTCTGTCTACCCAGAAACTTTGCAAACACCCATGTTGAGAGCCATTTTCCCGTCAAATGACTCAGTTCTGGAGTTGGGACTCCAAGGAACAAAAGTTAGAGCACCTGGCCTAGTTTTCAAATCAAAAAGCCGTTTGTCATTTGGACTTAAAATGAGTAATCTACAGCTATCCAATCATTCACAAAAACTGCCCAGAAATGGCAGTTTTGGCCAAAACACCATACTTTTCGACCATTTATCTTAAAATCTAGGCACTTTGAGCAAAAATTCACTCCTGAACATATTTAGGCTTGGTGCTAAGCTTTTCAGAAATACCAATTTTATTTTCTAACTCTCAATATTTACTGATTTACAACTAGTTTTCCGAAGCCATTTTTAGCCGTATTTTAGAAATTGTCTAAGTGTTGTACTTTACGTCTAAAACCTATATTTCACTATTATTCACTATATAACTATCGTATAACATTATTAGACTATATGAACATGTAATATTCATTATGACCTTATACGAAGATATAAATTATATTTTCGACAACAATACATATTTTGAATACAAAACGAGTGGTATAGATTATAAGTGCAAGTGCATACATGAACCCATTTCATAATCTAAATTAGATTACATGCATTCATTTTAGGTTGCGGCTAGGAGTTGCAGCTCATTTCTTCAGTTCATACATTACCGATTGTACCATCACTAGAAGTGAGTTTTCATAGCCCCGTATGCATTCTTTTATTGTTTTCAAATCCCACGGGGGAGAATACCAATGTTGCAAAAATCGGCCTACAAGGCCGATTAATCGGCGATTACAAGCTATAAGGCTTCGGAACTTGGAGAGATTTACAAGGTAATCGGCCGATTAATCGACGATTACAAGGTTTAGGGCCGATTAATCGGCTAAAAATCGCTACAAGGCCCTCGACCGCCTCAGTACCGATTCACGTTTTTTGCAACATTGGAGAATACATTGTACCATTTTTGTACGGACCTAAGTATACAAATCCAAGTACAATGCTTAAGTTACCACATTGCCTATGAAAGTTCCCCTATTATCATGAACCGCTAATTGTATTTAAGCGAGAGTGAGTGGATAGATCTATTGAGGGTGACGGCTCCATTCGTGTTGGGGTTACCGACAGTCAAGCGGATGCATTTCATTTTTATTCATATTAGAGTGTCTGGCAAAACACTCTTTAAGGGCATTACATACAGTCAAGCTTCGGGGTCATGAGCTTAAGGGCTATTGTACTATTTTTCATTTACCATGTGACAGTTAGTCATACATTTATACTTATGGTTTCCGTATAACATTCATTTTCATAAACGTATGATTTCTCACCAACATTATTGTTGACGTTTTTAGCAATATATTTTCACGTAACTAAAGTAACATCATGTGACATGCATTGGACCAACATGGAGTCGAGGAGTCGACGCGTCTCACTCTTTTACTTCATTTTTTTACCAAATTATCAAGTATCAATCATGGGAGGAAAGATGAGTCGCTTTATCTCCAGTTTTCATCAAAATTCACAATAGTTTGCATCAATTGTAGTGGCCAAACAAAATGTGTAAGCAGTAGAAATAGCTATAGTTGTTGGTAAGAATGAAAACTCCAGAAGTTCAAGGGTCGGTTCCACATTAGATAGGAAGGAGAATATGACTTCTTACCTTACTTGCACAAAATGAGAGTAGAATGATGTAGGGTTGGCACAAACACTTATTACCGGTGCAAGAGATTAGACCGCTTTACTTGAGGTTGCACCATACAATTAATTTGTGAATATTATGTTTCTTGTGGCCACACTGAAGTTTATGTATTGATCAAAATGAAACGGCGATTATAGGTGTTGATATTGGAAAGATCAAGATGACAAGAAGAATGAAGCATCTAAGGCAACAAAGATGAGCTTTTGAAATGACTGATGAGGAATCAAGGAATCGCCTGGTGTTGTGTTAGGAACATTTCTCGTCAATAGCATACTTACTCGTGTTCAATGTTTTAGTGACAAAAGATATTTTGTGTCTTCTGTTTTATACTACCACATGAATCGTAATTTAAGAACTTGGATAAAATGCTACTTGTAAAATTTGTGAATGTAAACAATTACTCATAAAAAGTTGTTAGACAAATGCCCATTTATGATTTGTAAAAATGCAGTTTTTCGTCGTTTTGTCGGAATAATAATGTTTGCCTTCTGTTATTTAGTCGGGTTTATTATTATTTTATTTATGTTTGTATAATAAAATGTTTTAGGTTAAAATATTTATTTTTAAACGATGATTTTCTAAATGTGTATTAAGTTATCTATATAAATGGTTATCGTTTAAATTTCCTGTTTTAACTAGTCATGTTTGAAAGTAATAAATCTTAACCGTTAAAAATCCGCCGTAAACAATTTATCAAGTGTTTTGGTCTTTTAAGTTTACAGTTATTGGTTTTCATATTAGGCCAACTAGCCCGATTAGTCAAATTTCACCAAAGAGCTCAGTCCAAGTTTGCTTATTGGGTCCAATAATAATCCTTTTAGTGAGTTTTAAATTTAGCCCATTAACAAATTATAAGTTAAGTCCAATAGGTTTACATATATTAGGCTAATTTATTTTCCATGAATCGAGGCAGAAATAGTATGTGCTGGTAGGATTCATTATACTTGTATTTATGAATAAAAATGACATTACTGACTATGAAAATCGTAGAAGTGTAGGGTTAAAAAATGATATATGTTATGAAGATTACCTACTGGGTGAAGAAATATTGTTCAACTTATTTGGCGTATGTGATAACTAAAAAAAGAAAATGATTTTGGATGTGCTTATTATGAAAAGATGTTATGCTGAAGTCAGTGATGAGTTGATGGAGACAACACGATATCAAATGGGTGCTTCAGAGGTACAAGATCTAATGAGGTAATTGCAATAGTTTCTAGAAAAGGTGGTTCGTATGATTTCAATATGTTTCTTGAGTCATGTAGTGTCAAAAGATGAAGCAGATTCTGAAAGCACAGAGAGTTTTGTCGTAACTTGTAACACATAACAAGAATCATGGTTGTGTATCGTCGTAGTGAAAGAAAGTTAGTGGTTATGCATCAAGGCAACAAAAGAAAATAAGAAGGGATATTCAACTCGTGCCATGGATTTGGCAGTCGTGGACTTGCTTTGAAATTTAAGGATTCACCTCGTCTGGTACATGGTATTATACTGACCAGGAATTTCTACAGTACATGTTTCATAGGAAAGATCTCATCCTGGGACGAATAAAATAAATGAGGTTAACAAAGATTTTACGAATGTGATACCTTCCATCATCAAGGAAAAGTACATGTAGTTGCTATCTTCATGAGTCGCAAAGAATGAGAAGTATTAATTAGAGTCCGAGAAATAAGGATGGACATTACTNTTGAAATTTAAGGATTCACCTCGTCTGGTACATGGTATTATACTGACCAGGAATTTCTACAGTACATGTTTCATAGGAAAGATCTCATCCTGGGACGAATAAAATAAATGAGGTTAACAAAGATTTTACGAATGTGATACCTTCCATCATCAAGGAAAAGTACATGTAGTTGCTATCTTCATGAGTCGCAAAGAATGAGAAGTATTAATTAGAGTCCGAGAAATAAGGATGGACATTACTACGTGTCTCATAGTTGATATAAGAGGATTTAGAGAAATTTTGTTGAAGTGGAGTCATCAAAGAAGAACGTGTAATTGAGCATGTATGACTAGTGGAAGTTAATGATCGATGAATCGAAAAGATTGAATGATAGAATCCGAGTGTTAATGTTTGGTTATGCTCGGAAGTGATTATGGTAAAGCTTATGAATTTAAGCATCCAACACATTCAGGTAGTACTAAGATATATAATCACTTGAAATTGTTGTATTAGTGGTCTGAAATGAATGAATCAATCAGATACTATGTTGAAAGGTATTTGACTTGATTACAAGTGAAAGCTTAGACATCATAATCTTTATGGTAATCTTACCATCTATTGACATTCCAATGTAAAAGTGATATCATATTGAAAAGTGACTA
Source organism: Artemisia annua (assembly GCA_014162995.1). Classification (NCBI taxonomy): domain Eukaryota; kingdom Viridiplantae; phylum Streptophyta; class Magnoliopsida; order Asterales; family Asteraceae; genus Artemisia; species Artemisia annua. The sequence goes on along the minus strand of LBNU01034503.1, from coordinate 137,126 downwards.
AGTTGTCTAGAACTCAGGAAAAGAGTAACAATACCATAGAGTAACTGTACATTGATTGTTTAATTCGACACATCCTCTACCAATAAGAGGTTCTTATCAAGTGATATGAGTTAAGAAAAGTTGTTCATCGTAGAAAGTGTTATATCGTGATATTTTATTATTGATTATCTCAGATCAAAGTGTATTCAGGCTTGCTCACAAAGGGAAAGGTATGGGAATATAATTACTTGGTCGTTAAATTAGTGTTCAGAATAGCCAGATTAGCTTAATCTACATAGCATTTTAAAAGTGAAAACAATATAACTTTCCAACAATGCATTGTTGGGATGCATCCAAAATAGTGTTCCGATAGTACGACTAATATAAGGGCATAATAAGTAGCAAAGTGTAATAGACCAGACAAAGCATGACAGAAACAAGGCATTCTCAAACTCTAGTAGTGGGTCATGATGTATCACGTAAATGATGACATATAGAATGCATAACAAAACATATATGAATGCAATTAAACACATAATGCAATGCACACGCACACGACCGATGCATTTTTAAGGTGATCTTGGGTTTGTATCCAACCAGGCATGATCCAAGGTAACTACCCCCATCATTCCATGATTCCTACTAAATTAGGCATAGTTGATCAGGTTATGCATAATTTAGGAAAAATGATGAAATGCTCGGGCTAGCCAACTCATACCATGTTCGGGGTTTACGAAAATCTTTAGTTTGGTTATAGTTGAGGTTTTTATTTTAGAAAAACCGGCATTCTCTATAACCTTAGGCTCTGATACCATTCTGTCACACCCCGTTAGAAGCGGAAACACGAGGTGCAACGAATTGTAACTTCGCATAAGATAGTAGAACAACACCATATTTGATTCAAGAAACAAGTTTACAATGTTATATACAGATTTTTATACAATACAGAATAATGAAAACATAAGTCTTAAAATTATTAAATTAAATTCTTTGGAAAAATGTCTTGGCCAGGTCAACTTGGTCTTTGAAATGAGAACAACGTATAACTTCAATACGCAAGTAACTTCAAAATATTACCATCGATCACCTGAAAATGATACTCGAAAACGTCAACATAATGTTGGTGAGTTCGCAGGTTTAAAGTAAACATAAATCAGTTTGCCATGCATAAATGTTTAGGACAAGTGTGCAAATAATTAAGTGGCATAGGGCAATTAGTACAATGTAACCAACCAACACTCCAATCTTCACATTCTTCATCTCCGAAGTATATAGTGTACAACATGCATGCCTACCAGCTGGAGTTAACACATGAGTACTCCCATGTCAATCATGACATGAGACCACACAGCATAAGATCACACAGATAACACTACTAATGCACCTAGCATAATTATAAGCACACAACTTGTCCAAATAAGATAAGAGATTGAGCACAACATAAAATAGATTTGAGTATCATTCTCCCCCAAGAAAAACATAAGTAAAAGGGGCCACGGAAACTCACCTTGAATAGCCAAAGACAAGGTGATATTTCTAAACGAGGAATCACTTAGAAATGCAACGAATCACCAGCAAATCCTCCATCAGAAAATCTACATGAATTAATATTCAATTTAACACATAAGGTTTCATCTATTAAGTCCATTATGATCATAATTGTTTCTTAAATGCTCGTAGTTATTCGTTAATGTGATTAGGGTTTTATTGATGAAATTAAGTAAACATATGTTTAAAGTATCCGTATTAATGTTCAAGTGAAATTTTGGGTCTAAACTCATTAAATGGTATTTAAATTAACCAAAACCCTAACAAATGTCTTATATCTGATTTTAGCATATTCTGGTCCTTACTTTACGAATTTTAAAATCATACTTTGACACTTACTTAGATGCTCAAATATTTATCATTGGTACCTATATGTGTTATGTACTTACTGTAATTTTTCCAGATTTTATTTCAAAGTGCAAGTACCATTTCAAAAATCGTTTTCCCAAACCTGTCCAGAAAGTGCACTGCAGGTATACCCCGAAAGTTTGCATTTAACTAACCCATTTAAATCTTTCAGAAAAATCCACAAAAATTCCAAGAAGTCACATACATCTTAAAAATCACTCCTGCCAAATTAGAGCTTATAACACCTTATGGTTTGAAAACTAAAAATCAAAAACACCAACTGATTTTCCAGACCCGAAATTCAGATTTGACACTTAATCTCCCAAAAATCAAAAGACTACCTTCCCGACCTCCAATGACCATGAAATTTGATTTACAGAAAGTACACTTCGTGAACTCAATTTTAAACTCAAAATTCATGCAAAAACATGTTGGTATCATTAAGTTAGACCTCTTGCAATTCGACCAAATTTCTGGGCAGCATAGCAGTGAGACAGAAAACAAGTTCACAAGCCAATCTTTTAATCCGTTTTAAGTGCACAATTTTAAACAAGTATTGATTTGATTCGACAGATTCGACACATGATGTACACACAGACAAACACAGACACCAACATCATATTTCCCAACACCACAAGGATAAACGAGGCATCAAGAATGAATTCCAAAGCATGCAGACGATCACATAAAATCATAAAACCAAACCCTAAACCCGTCGTTAATTTAGTAGTATTAATTGTGTTATTAATGATCACGAGAGGTTTTAAATGACAATCAAGGGCTGGAAACTTAGGGCTACGTCGACATGAAAAAAGAGATAAAGATAACCAGGTTTGACACAATCTGTTAACAGATTCTTATAGAGTTTTATTTGGCGTTTAATCTTTTACACGAGTGATTATATATATAGCGAGACATAGGGGCAAAGTAACATGATCAAGATTGGTTAGGTTTTGTGTAATATTAATCGTGTACTGATTAGTGTATGATAACGATGATAACGATTACCTTGGAACTGAATTAACGAGGATCAAACAGGAATAAGGTGGCACTCGAATCAATCACCAACTCTACCACAAGGCTGCTACCATACCCGACCATCAAGGCTGCAAAAACCCTAACTAACGACCACCAAGACCTGCTACAATGGGACACCAAGGCTGCAACTTTCGTCCCTTGATCTTGGTAGAGAGAAAACGATTTCAGAATAGTTTTACTTTTGCTTTGTTCGGAGAGAAAAGAACGACAGGAACTATGTGTGTTATTGTTTTGTTTCGTATGAAAAGGAGAAGGGGAAAAAGAACCGAATCTGTTATAGGACCTAAGAGGGGAGCGTGGGTTTTAAGAGTGGGCTGAAATTTTAGTTTGAGATTGAAGGGGGGAGGGGAAATCGGATTGATAGGTTAGGATAGGATTTTCTTAATATAATTTTTTATTTATTTAGGTTATTTAGGTTTAAATTAAATATAAAGTATTATATAACATATAGTTTTTAGGTGTCTTATTAAATATGAGCTGAGTTATTTAAAAAACCAAACATTACTCACATACCAAGGGACTCATCCCCACCATCCATCTAAAAAGAAATCAATGGTTGAGATTAAAAGCATTTAACATTTCACCCATTTTTTATAATTTAATTATCTCTTAAACCGTTAATTGTTAAGCGAAAATAATTATACCATCGCGATGAGCATTTAATTATCTTTCTATAGATATGCATTGTGATATACTTTCGACAAAAAAATTTTTTTTGTTTTTTTCACGTTTTTTTTCGTGACCGAAAAATATCATATGTGATATATCATATATGATATTATATATCATATATGATATTATATATCATATATGATATTACATATCATATATGATATATCATATATGATATTGCATATCATATATGATATGTAATATCATATGTGATTTTTTCGGCCACGAAAAAAAACGTGAAAAAAACGAAAATTTTTTTTTTGTCGAAATTATATCACAATGCATCTATAGAAAGATAATTAAATGCTGTGATTTTTTCGGCCACGAAAAAAACGTGAAAAAAACGAAAATTTTTTTTTTGTCGAAATTATATCACAATGCATCTATAGAAAGATAATTAAATGCTCGTCGTAACGGTATATTTTTTTTCGCTTAACGATTAACGGTTTGAAAGATATTCATATTTGAAAAAAGAGGATGAAAGTGGGTTTTTTAAATTGTTGGGATTAATCTCATCCATTAGATCAAATAAAGATGGAGGGAAGATAAATGGTGGAGATTAGTCCCTTGGTATGTAAAAAATATTTGGTCCTCAAATGATCTTATATCATTAAATATTACAAACTTAAGTTAAAAATTCAAGTTGGTACAAAACGATGGTTCAAAAATTTAGGGTTTAAGTCAATGGTCGTCGTTGACTAATCAAATTTGGTGAGGGTTCTCACGGAGAACAACCAATTTTGTGAGTTTATCAACCCTAATTACTGCTTTCAACATATTTATTTTTAGGGGGTTTCTTATGTCATTACAATTTCGGATCTTTATCTTAGAAAAGGGGGGTGTTTTCGAATCTAATGATTGATTTCTGATTTATTTTTTATGTTTTTCTATGGGATTTGATGGTTATGGGTTTGGAAAAATTTGCTTATTGCGTTTTAAATCAGTTTCTACAGGTGTGGAGAGTCACAGATGGGGATGAAAATGAAGATGAAAATGAGAAGAATGATGTGATTGATTATAAAAGGTTGCTCCTTAGGTATATAAAAATTATTGAATTTTTTTAGTGGTTATTATTATTATTTTTTTTATTTTTTATTTTTTTTGTGAGAGTATGAAAATGAGAGATTGTTTTTTTACACAATAGGTTGGTGATGTGTTTTTAGGCTGATGTGTTATTAGTAGGTTATCAAGATACTAATGTAATAACGAACTTTTGCCTTTCTTCCTGCTACAAGGCTCATACTGATCCATTTAAACAGGATATATACTTAAAAAAGACCATTCAAGGAAAAGTTGCAATTTTGGAGGGAAAATAATCACAGCTAAGAGATTTTATCTGGGTTACAAATGGGCTTTATAGGCTATTCAGATCAAGGTGGGCACTTTCTTATTCATACCATTTTGCATTTTATATGTTTGGTCACAAGGTGTTCAATGATGAGATGACAAAAGAGGACCTTGAGATAAAACAACATTTGTTTGAGGAACAGCAACAGCACCTTACAACAAATGTTGAGAAACTATCCAAGTTTATTGAGGAACCTTTCGATTCTTTCACTCAGGACAAGATTATGGAAATTCGAATGCAAGTCATCAATCTATATGTGATCACTGACAGTTTGTGCAACAAAATGTAATGACAGTTTGTGCAACAAAATGTAAGTACTGGTATCTTTAAGCTTTAGTTTTTAATTCATACCAACATATTCATTTTGTTAACATTTTGTAGGTATGAATGTATAGACACGGGTTTGTTGGGTTCCCTGCAATTTGGCAACATAACATTAGCTCCGTACCACTCCAAAGGGATCGAGAAAGCTACAGAACTTCCTGTCAGTTGGGCGTCAAAACCTACTGATAGCCTACATCAGATAACATCGAGCACACACTAGAAAGCCTACATCAGATAACATTATTAATAGGTACTATTTATTTCCTCTTTCTACTTGAGATTACACTAAAAATTGAAATTTGTGGATTACATTAGTAGATTGCTACCTGTTCTTAGACAATATTTGCATCTTTTGTTTTCCTGTTGTTTGACATTGTTTATTTCTACAAGCATCAATGCTGAAATCACTCCCAACTACCCTTCCAGAGAAGAATGACCTCACTGAATTTGTCCATTGAAAAGGACGCCTCAATAAGCAAAACCAAAATCAATCAATGTAGCATTGTTAGAAAAAGAGCTTAGATTAATTGGGCTGAACAAAAACGGTTATATGTTTTAATAAAAACATGATAAACAATTTTAGTCGATTGTGCCAAAAACATACTCACGTTTATATGTAATTTGTATTCGGTTTGTGTTATTCTTATATATATTTCTTATTGATGTTATTTTATTTTATTTGTAGTATGCTTTTTTGCAGTTTCGTAAGTCTTTGACAGTATGGTGATTGATGGAAGGCAAACCTTAAAAGAATTATGTATCCGTATTGCCCTTCGTACATCGCATAACCGAAAGTAAGGATCTTTTATTTTTCATATGCATAATCTCTGTTTTCTTAACTGTATCAAGTAGAATTTTTCACGAACTACATGTTCTTCTTGCAATTAGTTAATAACTATATATAGAATACGATGCACACATTCAATTTACATGTTGATGTACCAACAAATGGAAGTTAATGCAAGGCCGATGCAACCTTTTGAAATGGGTTGGTTGCGGGTCTGAAAATGGCTCAGTTTGGGGTCTGAAATGGGTGTGGGATTGGGGTCTAAAGTCAGGCCTAAAATGGGTGCATTTAAGTGTCAAAATAACTCATAGAAGGTGACTTTCGGCAACATAAACCCAAAACCAAATAACCCATGANGTTTAAACAGGATATATACTTAAAAAAGACCATTCAAGGAAAAGTTGCAATTTTGGAGGGAAAATAATCACAGCTAAGAGATTTTATCTGGGTTACAAATGGGCTTTATAGGCTATTCAGATCAAGGTGGACACTTTCTTATTCATACCATTTTGCATTTTATATGTTTGGTCACAAGGTGTTCAATGATGAGATGACAAAAGAGGACCTTGAGATAAAACAACATTTGTTTGAGGAACAGCAACAACACCTTACAACAAATGTTGAGAAACTATCCAAGTTTATTGAGGAACCTTTCGATTCTTTCACTCAGGACAAGATTATGGAAATTCGAATGCAAGTCATCAATCTATATGTGATCACTGACAGTTTGTGCAACAAAATGTAATGACAGTTTGTGCAACAAAATGTAAGTACTGGTATCTTTAAGCTTTAGTTTTTAATTCATACCAACATATTCATTTTGTTAACATTTTGTAGGTATGAATGTATAGACATGGGTTTGTTGGGTTCCCTGCAATTTGGCAACATAACATTAGCTCCGTACCACTCCAAAGGGATCGAGAAAGCTACAGAACTTCCTGTCAGTTGGGCGTCAAAACCTACTGATAGCCTACATCAGATAACATCGAGCACACACTAGAAAGCCTACATCAGATAACATTATTAATAGGTACTATTTATTTCCTCTTTCTACTTGAGATTACACTAAAAATTGAAATTTGTGGATTACATTAGTAGATAGCTACCTGTTCTTAGACAATATTTGCATCTTTTGTTTTCCTGTTGTTTGACATTGTTTATTTCTACAAGCATCAATGCTGAAATCACTCCCAACTACCCTTCCAGAGAAGAATGACCTCACTGAATTTGTCCATTGAAAAGGACGCCTCAATAAGCAAAACCAAAATCAATCAATGTAGCATTGTTAGAAAAAGAGCTTAGATTAATTGGGCTGAACAAAAACGGTTATATGTTTTAATAAAAACATGATAAACAAATTTAGTCGATTGTGCCAAAAACATACTCACGTTTATATGTAATTTGTATTCGGTTTGTGTTATTCTTATATATATTTCTTATTGATGTTATTTTATTTTCTTTGCAGTATGCTTTTTTGCAGTTTCGTAAGTCTTTGACAGTATGGTGATTGGTGGAAGGCAAACCTTAAAAGAATTATGTATCCGTGTTGCCCTCCGTACATCGCATAACCGAAAGTAAGGATCTTTTATTTTTCACATACATAATCTCTGTTTTCTTAACTGTATCAAGTAGAATTTTTCACGAACTACATGTTCTTCTTTGCAATTAGTTAATAACTATATATAGAATACGATGCACACATTCAATTTACATGTTGATGTACCAACAAATGGAAGCTAATGCAAGGCCGATGCAACCTTTTGAAATGGGTTGGTTGCAGGTCTGAAAATGGCTCAGTTTGGGGTCTGAAATGGGTGTGGGATTGGGGTCTAAATTCAGGCCTAAAATGGGTGCATTTAAGTGTCAAAATAACTCATAGAAGGTGACTTTCGGCAACATAAACCCAAAACCAAATAACCCATGAGCCGGAATAAAAATAAAAATAAAAATAAAACCCTAAAAAATCACCTCCTTAATCTATTGATTGTGGTACATTTTTACTCCGTATTAGTTATTGAATCTGTTGTTTGTTATAATGTATCAACATATTTTGTCGTAAGATTATTTATTTCTGATGGTGGATTTTTCTTAATTGTTTCCGCAACTTTTGGTTGTGTTAAGAGGTCATTATGGGATGTGATGTTTGGTTTTGTGTTTTTTAGGCATCTTGAAGATCGCCCAGTCGCTGTTGATAAACCTGCCGTTGAACTTGGTCAGTAAAGGGTAAGCCATCATACTTCTTTTCTTTAACAAGCTATACATAATTACAAATATAGAATACAGGAACTGTTATGCTACAGGCTGTGAGTATCATCGTGATGAAAGATGGAACTACTCCAAACTTTGTGCACAGGACACAATTGATTACACAAAGTTGCGAAGTTGTTTGATTGAAGTGGTCATTTTATGAAGAGCGTAATCTAAATTACGATTGCTTGCTATTTGGTATGTCCTGGATTATAACATTATATATCATTATTTTTTTTTTTAAGTTTCTGATGTAAACCTTTGTATGTTATTCACTTATGCAAAGGAAGGTTTTTATATATTTAATGTTACAATATATTTTGGTTATTTTCAATGCAGAGAGTGATAGTTGCTCAACAAGTCAATTGGGCTGCGGATTTAGGACAAATGTAAGAAAAGGTATGTTTTCGTTATATTTGTATGTAGTGGTAATGATACGCTTTTTGATATTCTAAGTATTTTTAGCGTCCTGATTATATTTGTACCTCTGCTAGCTTATACAAGCTGAAAATATGACCTTATGCAATATAAGCCGAAATCAAGTAACCTCATTAGCACAGAAATAAGCTTAAACAAACGTACCTTAGCTATTAGTTTATGTGACAGTGTTTGCGATCGTAGGCTGTCACTTACACAATAACTCTTGATGAAGATGACGTTAATATGAAAAGCTTATACAATATTAGATATTTATGGCACTGATTTGTGGACTATAAGGCGGCAACATGAAACTGTTCATCTCTATCAATTTGATTATCTAGCAGAATCAGAATCAATTTCAGTATGCCTAAGTACAAAAGATTGTTTAGCTTTGCTTTTTTGAAGGTAACTACTAGATAAGCAATGATCAGAATACCTTATAATTAGTACTACAAAAAATGTCACCTGCATTGGATCAGTTCTGTTTTACCAAAACGTATTTAGGATTGGTTGTTTAACTGCTTATACACTTATTTGTTTACTTTTAGAGCTAAGAAACAGTTTTAAGTATTTTTTCAATGAAACTTTGTATCTATTTATTTCACAATAAACACTAAAAATATGCTATTTGATAGGCAAAGGAAGTCGACAAGGTAGAAGAGGTAGTAGATTATCAAGTGCAACTGCAGTTGCAACAAATACATCCGGTAATCAGGAGCTTTTACACGCGTTTCATGTCAGTATTGTGCCTTTGTTGTGACTATAGCATCTGTTGCGGAATCCCAATGAACACCTCTTGAATGGGATTTCTCCAACATGCATTAGAGGTGCTTTTTAGTGGTCCAAACCCGAAATGTAAGCCAGAAAATATAAAAATGATATTCGAAAAGTAAAATCCCAATTTTTGTCAGGATGGTATTTGCAGGGCCTAAGCCCAACTTATGATTTGATCTGGAAGTTTGGATATATTACATAAGTTGTAATGATTTACATATACTTCACAGTTACAAATGTTTGGATGATACATTCCAACTTTGTAGATTGACATATTGTTAATTCAATGTATATATCTTGATTAATACAAATTCCCCATTTTACAGGAAATTGAAATATTCTTTCTTCTTTACCCGAGTGATGATCAGCAAACTGAAGGAAGGTTACGGCTATCTGAAATCTGAACTATTTTTATGTATTTGTGTGGGGGCGCGGAGTATTTAAATTTACTCTTTTCAAATTGTATGTTAAAGTATTGTATATGAGGTTGCAGTCAATAACATATTGTTTCCTTCCTATTGTAAATATAAATTGATACTATTGACAAAGCGCACCCGCGGCAACGCGCGGGCTACCCAGCTCGTTAATTTTATATATTAAATAGTGAATACATTAATTTCATATATTAAATTGAAGTGAGTGGTGAAAGATGGCCCAATTAAGAAGTACAAATAAGGTTCCAATAGATAAAATTGATATTAATACCGTGTGAATATATGTCACATTCACAATACATTGCATGGTTAGAGAACCATTTATTACACGTTCTACCGTATAGCGTTGTGGAAGCCCTAATATGATCATGTACAAACTAAAAACCTATTTTGGGTACAATAGTGAATAAGTGAAAATGTATATTTGATTATTTGAGCACTTCATGTATGATTGTGTAATCGACCTAGTGGTAAATGTTTAAACTTCGTTAAATGCGTATATTTGGGATGGTCAAGAAAGATCTCACCCAAAACTAACTCAATGAGACCGCATAATCCCAAGTGACCCGCTTAAAAAAAATCTCATCCGTCTATCGTATGTATAACTAAAATAAATAAATAAATAAATAAAAATCTATATATGAACTTCTGGTTTTATATCATAACATTTGAATATTACTTGCTGATTAGGCATATATAAGATCTCTTTTATATGCTTAAAACTTACAAGAATATTACTTGCTGATTAGGTATTATTTAGCAATGTTTTGAAAACTAGGTTTTTAATCTGTCCAATCAAGTCATCGGGTACCAGTTCGATCGGCTCAACCGCCGGGTCAACCATGTTTTCCATTAATTTTTTTGACAGGTCAACCCGGGTGAACCGGTTCGGTTTTTATTAAAAAAAAAGTTGAGAAAAACCAAAACCGCCGGGTTTCAAGACCCGGTCACTCAAAACCCGGCGGGTCTAACCGGTTAACCCGGTTTTAAAAACCCGGGGTCATTGACCATTTTTGTGGCAGGGCCCAACCGGTTGAACCGGCCGGGTCTACCCGGTTCGAAAACATTGCTATTTAGGCTCCAATAATATTTTCTAGTATCCATTCTACGCCAATACAACATAAAACCCCAAATTTCATCCTTTCAGAAACAAAATTCAAAATTAGGGCTTGAACTTAAACATACGATCAGCAGGTAAATTACTTAAATTCCTTTTAGGGTTTTAATCTCAATGCTTTATTATCCCATCTGGTTACTGCAAATATATAAATTATTATCATTATAAAGAATGTTGAATTATAGGTTTGTTAGTACTAATATTTATAAATTTATGAATACCCTTTATCATGTAGATTGTATTATTAGACTATGGACCGTGATGTAAGAACTGTTTGTTGTAATTGACGGTGTATAGCGTCAAATAATTATACTTGCGAAATCGTGATTCTAGTTCGACCTTGATGCAAAGCGTGTGTTTTTTAAAATTAATGTAGTGCGTGTTTTGAAAAGTGTCAGGTTTAGAATGATCAAGCTTAAGGTGTATTAAGGGATACTTTAGGGGTATTAGCGAATCTACCTTAATTTAAGTTTCAAGATTCAAGATTTAAGAAAAGGCATTCACTCTTTATAATAACTAGTATAGATATAGATAGAAGGTTGAGCATTTCCGTGCTGAGTACATACTAACATGTGCGTTTACTTTTATGTGTATGGACTATGGAGGACCGGTTTTGGTTGATGTCGTAGTAAGCTCAGTGTGGGAGAAGAATGTGGTTTTGGACACCAAAATTAGACGTTCAAAATGTATCATGATGGCGCGGTGAGTTTTTCCTTCGCTAACCCATTGTCTATGCTTAGAAATTGTAGGAAGTTGGTCTAAGTTCTGTATATAATACCATAGTAATCTGGTTGCTCAAGAAGGCCAGGTACATGTAGGTAAGCTTAAGTTTGTGGGGCGTATTTGTTACTTTATGGAGTGTAGCTTACACTATGGTCTTTAGTTTTATCAAGGGAGAGAAAGTGTGGGAAACAAATAAAAACGTGGTTTTCACATTCAAGATTCTTTTAGGATGGAGGGGAGGGGAAGTGTAAGGTACTTCCCTTGAAAAGTTTCCACCCGGTTTAGGTATGATTAGGGAGGGAATGGAAGGCAAAATATGTTGAATTTAACTTTATATATATATATTATATATATATATATATATATATATATATATATATAATATGATATATAATATATATAACTATATATATATAAACTATTATATAATATATATATACCTAAGAATTTTATAAATAATTTGGTTGAAACTTTTTAATAAATTGTTGTTTTCTCGATTATTATTGCGTTATAACATAATTAGCAAGACGAACACTATTTCTAAAATGCTTTTTTAGCAGCTTTTTTTTTTTTTTTTTTTTTTTTCCCCACAAGTAGAAAACAATAAGCGATCCTAAACACCTTTTACTTCATGAAGAGCCATCAAACATTAAAATTTGTAAGATTTTGAGCTTATTGATCGTGACGGTTACTAACTTGTTTGTTTACTTATTGTTTTAGAAGGTAGAAAGAAGATATGGATGCTGACATCGATCATTATTTGGTCCTTGGATTGCCATCTGGCGAAGAAGGATCCAAACTTACAGAAAAAGAAATAACAAAAGCGTACCGCTTAAAGGCTTTGGAATTGCATCCGGACAAGAGACCCGATGACCCAAATGCACCTGAAAATTTTCAAAAGCTGCAGACCTCATATCAGATTCTTAAGGATGAAAAGGGCAGGAAGCTTTTTGATGATCTGCTTCGAGCAAAACTGCAGAAACGTCAACGAGAGATGCAACATGACTCCAAGCGTAGGAGAATGATGTCTGATCTTGACGAAAGAGAGCGGGCTTCTTTCTATGGTTCTGATACGACTGCTAAAGCTAGAAGTGAAGAGGAGATTATTGCTAAGAAATTTAAAGAAGAAGTTGATAGAATCCGTAAAATGCATGCCAATAAAAGGAATTTTAATTCAGCTGAAGCTTCTACGCCTTTGAAGAAGGAATCTGTAAGTGGTGAAACGAGTAGCGCGGGTGGACGTGCTAATGTGGAAGATATGGATAAGATGCTTAGAGCTTCGTGGGAGAATGCTGGTTTCGAGTATACGGCGCAGAGTCTAAGGGAGATATTTGAAGCATTTGGTGAGGTCAAAGATGTGGTTATCAGGAATAAAAAGAAAAAAGGATCAGCGGTTATCGTCATGGCTACTAAAGAAGCAGCTGTAAGTTTTTAGTAAATATAATTTGAGTCATGCTATATCAAATATCTTCTCGAACTGCTTTTACCATGGGTTTTGTTTTATTGCAGGTTGCTGCGACTAGAGCTGTGTGTGGAGATTTTTCGAATCCGTTGCTAGTTGTACTCGTTCAACCAGAAACGTCTACATCTTTCCCAACAGCCCGAGAGCCTGTGAAATCTGAAGGTCCGCTCGTGAATGAAGAACTTGTTGGTGCTAGATATCAGGCATTTGAAGATTCAGTCCTGCAAAAGCTTCAAAAGGTATGACGTGCACTTAAATCTCTTTATTCTTATTAGTTATAACTAACCTTTTTCGATAGCTTAAGTATAGTCAGAAATGTCCTTGTGAGTTACTCGTACTTTATGATGTTTAGTTGTCTGGAAAGAGAGTTTTAATTGATTGTTCCTATCAACTAAAATATCTTTGAAAGATAGTAATAAGAAATCTAGGGTGCTGTGTTCCATTCTTTTGTTTTCTAACAATATTGTGCACCATTAATAGAAAGTTTGCATGTAACAAAATATTGTCTAATGCACTGACAAATTTGTATGTGGTATTTGTAAGATATCATGTACCACATGAGATATGTTGGTGCGTGTAGGGAATAGAGATCTGCAATGGTGGGGGCATTAGAGGATGCTCTGTGATTTTCATGATGAACCATAAAGGGATACATGTATTTGTTAGAGATACCAATATCTTTTGGCCCTATTTAACATGCTATCACTCAAAACGTTTTATTGGTACATTCATTACCCATTGCATTTATGCATATAGAGCTAGGTTACAAAAGTTCCTTGAGGTGCAAGTGTGATTATTTTTGCTTATAGCGCCTAATGGCTGATTAGTTATTAGAAGCTTAGTCTAGGTCGCAAGGGGGTTACGTATCATACGGAGTAAATTTTTAGATTGACTTAAGTATCATATTAGTGCTATTAAACTTATTCCCAGGCTTATTACAAAAACAATAATACCCAATCTCGCGGGAGTGGGGAGTGGGGATGCTGGCAGAATTTGTACAATACAATTGTTATAGAGAATAGCAACCTTCAACTTAAGCAAGCCATAAGAATGTGCAGTCCAGAAGAAAATTGAATGTATTTATGGACTTGAACATCCTAAGTTCAACATTGATCGTGTGGGAGTTAGAACTTTAGATCAGTAAAACCACTTCAGACCAGGGGCCGACTTTCTTTCTTTTTTTTTTTTTTTTTTTTTTTTTTTTTTTTTTTTTTTTTTTTTTTTTTTTTTTTTTCTAACTAACTAGGTAGTCGTATTAATAAAATAGTTGGTGTGAATACACATACTCTTTGTTAACACATGCATATATATATATATATATATATATATATTTTTTTTTGAACATAAACTTGCATTAGAAAAACTTAAGATACATACAAATAATATTAGGAAGACTTAACACATGCATATGCTAGATAGAAAACATGAAGCAAATAATATTAGGACATTCTAAGTGGAAGATACAGGCATGCACAAAACTAACTAATAAAATGAGTATATGACCATGGGCTCAAACTCCGTATAGATGGGCTGTTTGGGGGTGCCAAGCTACGGCTAGTCCTCCCACTAGTTTAGCGCTGCCTCAGGGTAAGCAGAGTGCCAGAGTTATTGCATGTGTGTGCTTGCCTGCGTTAGATACACAATCAGGGCAACGCTTACAAGTTTTAGGAATACCTTTGGGCATTGATAAGCATTTAAGCTGGACATCGTGGTAATCTGTACGTGTCTGACTTCAAATTAAAGGCTCCCTTTTTATAGTAACCATATCCTTTTTTATTATAATGCAAGGGTTAGTGATTTTAGATAGAAACTACCTTCAGGGTTTGCTGCAGATCTTTGGCATTATATCTAATCTCTGCAAGACTGCAACCACCAAGATATGTGAAAAGTTATTTTTATTCCATGCTTTCTTGGTGATAGCATTAAGAGATCTGAAAAGATAAGAGTATAACATTGTCATGTTGCTGTTGCTTCTAGTAATTTCTTCATTTTAGGATTTAGGGGTTATTCAAATTGCTGTTTAAAGTTCAAGTGGATTTCAGATTTCTGTAGATATCGTATTACTGTTTGATATTATGTTTATCTCGGGTCTAATGTTTATGGAATGGCCTAATGTTTATAAAGTCAACTTGACCATGGTACTTAAATGGAGGTTTTGTTACCTTCTACATATATGCAGTGTTCTGTTTTTAATGTAGACGGTGAGAAACTTTTTTGGTGTTTAAAGATTCATATCTTATTATTTAAACCCACTGTCAAACCAGTAATGGTATTAAAATGTTAGACCTACACTTGTACCCATTCTCATTTGACCCTATTTACCTTCCAGATTACATAACATAGCTACCATAGTATTTGTAATTATACTAATTCATTTCTTTTAACGTCTTTTGCAGGCTGCTGAAAGACAGAAATGAGCTTTCAATATCTCTAAAGGTTCCAGGTACCACCACAGAGTTGATGATATGCAAGAGAAGTCACAGGGCATATTGACCAACAACTTAGGTTCATGAGAGTACGTAGACTCGTGACTGGTATTTCTCACCGTCTCTGTTGGTAACACCCGTAAATTTACCAAGAATTTCACTTAGAACCCATTTGTTCTTGTAACCATTATATCCTTTTACGTAGAATACAAACATAACTGACTTAATTGGTTGTTTAGCAAAAGATCCCCGCTGAGGAAGGTGACATACACTAGAAATTGAAGCCATTTTGGTCATTAGAACTCTTGTGCTGTTTTTGGAATTGAAATAAGTTTAAATTTGAAGAGAAAGTATGGTACAAAGTAGTGTATGTCTGACATTTAGTTCTCTTTGTTGCTGTTGCGTGACTTATGAAACCGTGGGCGAATGTTTAACCAAGCTGAGTTTGAGCTCGTGTGAGTGAAGCTATTGGAAGGAATGGTGGGCTCTCGTATTGTGCTTTGACTTGACAAGCTTGAAAAGTAGTGGTTGTATTGCTTGATTTCTATGGACGTATAGGTCGAGAGTTTGAGCTTGGGGCTGAGTTTGGCTAGTAAAGCACTCTGTGATCATAGTAGAATTTTTCAACCAGTAATATAATATGGATAAATGGATTTTCAAATCGCTCATACTGTATCCAAATTCAGAACATTTTGATCTTATAAAATCAAATGTTTTTTTGTTTTTATTTGTGTTTTTTACACGTGAGAGCAATTAAACAGGTTGGTGTCAACTAGTTTGGCTTCTGTAAGTTTAATCACCTCACATGTCTTGGTGCTTAAGACTCGATAAGGTTGCTAAGTGAGCCATTTATATGTACATAATAAGGGTTTCACTGTAAGTTCACGCGTCTGAATTACAAACACTCATTAAAATGCAAGTACATATGTTGTTGGTGACCAGAGAATTGGTATTCCAAATACGCAAAAGTGCATTTACTGTGCCATCATCTCGTTTCATTAATTTACCACATTAAAACCACATAATCCAAATGAGAAATGCAAAGCTTAATCAAGAAAACAAAATGGAAGGTATGAACCAATAAGAAACACCACTTGATTATTCTAATTAACACAAACGTCATTTCCGTTGCAAGATTTTCACAACTTCTATTAAATCGTGTACATTCACAGCCAATTGCCTCACTTGTTCTATGCTCTAACCTCAACAAATATGTGTTGCAACACATGTCTACGCGTACCTAATAGAATGTATCATTATCAGCAGGATAAACGAACACCTGCGTGTGCTGTTGTGGCCTTGGATTAAAATCACCAAGAATTTGATCCCAAATAGTAGCATGATCATGCGGGTTTCCTCAGAATCAAGGCAACCAAATACCAGAGACCAGACTCAACAGAGGATAACACAACAATAAGCATTGCCACAAGAACAAGAGTTAGGGTAGCAGTCTTCACCTGCACACATAATGAATTAAACTGTCACATACATATGCTCTACCTAGAGGTGGCAAAATGGACACATTGCCTAACGGGTAACTTTCTGTATGCTGTGGATATGATGACCCACAAGCTCTTTTTGAACATTCGTAAGAGCTTCCAATTATTGAGTATAGTATTCAGAAAAATAATCCAAATTGATTAAAAAAACAATTTTGGAGGTTATATGCATTCAAATTAATGTATGGACAATTCTTATACCATTTCCTTTTCATCTAGTTTTTTTAGCTGACCCATCAAACCTGTTAGGAAAAGATTATCACAGACCAACCAATTCAGAAAAATTCAAACTAGAATCTACTACTTGACAGTTATCATCATTTTTTTTTTCGTTAATCTGTTTGGAATGTTTAACAAATAAGCAAACATTTTACTCATACTACATTAGCCGTTGCAATATTCATGGGTCCAATGCATACAACATTATTTGTCTTTAACCCGTAAGCATTTGTATCATCAATTTCAATTTTCAACAGTAACAGGTTTGATCCAAAACCAAAAGACATATTTCATCTGTGTAAGAGATTAGTATCGTATTTGTGATAACTAGTTATCCAAGAAAACCCAACAATGTAACTTTTTCCCTTTATGCAATGTCAATGGCAAAGAACATCTAATCATGGTTCTTGAATAATAAGACGTGTGTACAAATTCCTTACACAGGTGACGGGATAAAATAACCTCTCTTAACTTCTAGTAAACTTATGTGCAGATAAGATAAAAGACCATAATAGAAAAAAGCACGCGTGCACATTATAAACACTAACCGTATTTTGGAAACCTGGCCACTCTATGTACTTCAGCTGGCTAGGCTGCTCCGCAAGAAAGGCAAATAAAGACTTTACACTCCTGAAATTTGATTCCTTTAATCATTTATCAAAAGTTTTATGTTCTGATTTATCTTTAGAATACAAAATAAACTTATTTGACTTTTGAAGTCAAATGTCATGGTCATATCACAGGAGTGATGATTTTTTTCCCCTTTTCCTCGGAAAAGGGAAGCTATATTAAACTTTGTAGTAGTACCATACATTCAACGACATATTTTATCAACGTGTAATCAAACCCATATATATTTTTTTTTGGATAGGAAGGGAAATATCTTTAACGTTTGAAATCAGGTTTTTTGGTACTTATTGAAAAGGAAGAGTAAGAAATTAAGAATTACGGAAACAAAGTGTTACCTGATAAAGCCCTGTGTAGGCTCTAACCAAAAAGGTTCGTTCCCACCATTATGTAAACTAAGATCATGGTTTCTTCCTCCTGCTGAAATAGCATATTTGGCACCATAACCTTCTCGAAGAAAAAACTGAGGCCGTGTTTTAGAAATCTTCAAATACAATCATCAAAAATACATGTATCAACACATGATATTGACTAAACTTGGCCATAACAGAAGAAAGCACAGTTACCTATATACCTTTCTGTACGTCAGGTGGCTTCTTTGGAAATTTATTGATGTCTTTGCATTCAACTTCTGAATGGGCAATAGTGGGTTGGGTAAACTTATACCTGTTCCAGAGTGGAAGACTAAATCTTGGTATGATCCACACACACATACAGAGAGATAAATAATATTACGAATGTAGCAGTGCGAGTGGGTAGTTCTAAAGCAATTATTTTGCTGATTGATTCACGGTGCTTGTATGTGTGTTCATGCCATGTATTGCTCAATCAATTTCTCTAAGGTTCTTGACCATAATGATTAATTGATTTCTAATAAACCAAATTGTATGTTTGGTTCTTATTACAGTTCAGTAAATAAATTGATTATTTTTGCAAGCAAAAAGTCCCAAATAGGAAAGATTAACTCTAACGGACTGTTTGGTTCCCGTATTTGGAGGAATCTTATGGTATCTGAAATTAGAATTCCATTCGGTTGGTCCCATCTAAGAATTCAAAATGCAGGGAAGGGCTCTGAATGGAGGGTAATCAAAACCTTTTGAAAGGCAAGGAATTTAAAAAGCGAAGCTTCATATGCACATTTGGACTAAAATGCCCTAAAAAATAAGGAAACTTTATCTCTCTCCCCTAAAATACCATCGCTGCTATTGCTCTTGTGCTTCTTCATCATCAATTTCTTCACACACTTCTCATTCCACCAAGAAAGATATATACCATGTTCAGCATCAGTAATATTAGTTGGATTTTGGTGGTTACTTTTGTTTGGATTGTGTGCTAGATCTGAATGTATCTTTAGTTTTTTAATTCAAAGAGGTTTTATACAAAACAAATAAAATAGTTTGGTCATTCACATATATACCAAAATTTTAAATTTTATAACTTTCCGTCAACCAATCACACAAGGGTAGTTCAAATTACAGGATCTAAAACCCTTCATAATTTGAAACGTCATACTATTTGAAATCCCGTCATTTAAGTTTCCGCGAACCAAGCACACCCTAAGACAATTCTTCAGTAAAGGCTTTAGGATCGATTAAAGTTAGTTATAGGTAAGAAATAAATGAACTTATGGTGCACATAATGGAACAGGTATTCCAAATTACTTCTGGTTCTGAGGTAGATAGAATTTTTGGAAAAGACACCACGGAGATCTGTAAAACTTGTTATATAGAATGTGTGACTACCGAAGTTAATGAAATGTCCGACATCAAGCAATAGATGGATGCGTTACAAATTTACAGAAAAAATATAAGTAAAATGGGGTGCCAGATATATCAAAATGGGTAAGCTATTAAAATGGACCGGGCAGATATACACTAGTGATGAAACTCTAATCACACAGCAGGCATGAGCGTCAATGCTTCTTTCTGTAGGTGTTTCAACATTTTTTTTTCCTCGTATTTAGCAATTACATCAAGTCTTTAGTACTCCCTAATTATTTTTAAATAATATTGTGTGATATTGTAAGAAAAATAGTGAGGAGGAACCTGTAAAGCTGGTCATCGAACCAGAATATAACGCCATTCAATTGCTGAAGTAGCTGAAAGAAAAAGAAAAAACAAGTTAAAAGTTACAGGTGCTAGATAACCTAAAAACAGCATAGCTGGCCAAATCAAACTATGCCAACTTTTATAACATCGAAAATTACTTAGAACGACATTGAATTGGTGTTCTGATAGCTTTCACACTGTGGTGAAGATACTATTGCAATAGTACAGGCACTATAATACTTTCTTTCCCCCTCTACACAGATCTTTTTTTATTACCCTTCTCTACATACATCTTTTTCCTAATTACCGTTTGCAAACGAAATCAGAAAACTTGTACTCAAAATAAACAAGCTAAAACTGGGGTTTGAACAAACACCTACGGATTATGATATCCATAGTTATATTTATATTTATACTAATTGCATAACCCTGACAGTAAGTAGCAACGCTAATCCAAATTCACATATTGATGTGTTTTTATGTTGACGCTGTACACCTCAAACAGACACTAGTGAGCCTACGAACATCAACGTTGTATAGCCTTACACTAACTTGCGTATATATTCACACAATCACACCTCAATAATATTTTAACGACTGCTATGATCTTACACTATAAATCTGCCAATATAGAAACTTCCAGCAACAAGTTGTAAATGGACTAATTGATTATGACTAATACTATGAGCTAACTTTGTATTCAACAACTGGTTAAGTGTTTAACCCAACTGAACCATAAGAACCTTTTGGTCAAAGTCCCAAAGGCATAGTTCCATTTCATGAGTTACAGGTGGCAAAACTAGTGGGTCGGGGGGCACGGGCAGTGGGTCAAAATGGGAACAGGCCAAAAATGGCAAATTAAAATTCAGATCAAACAAGAACGGGTCAAAACGGGCTATCTTAAAAAGAACACCAAATTACCAAAAATCCCTAAACCAAACAACCCTTTATTGTTTAAAGTCGAATATATCACAATTAAACAAACAATAACGCCAAATATATCACAATTAAACA
The DNA here is from genome assembly GCA_014162995.1 of Artemisia annua. Taxonomy (NCBI): domain Eukaryota; kingdom Viridiplantae; phylum Streptophyta; class Magnoliopsida; order Asterales; family Asteraceae; genus Artemisia; species Artemisia annua. The sequence continues at coordinate 116,072 of LBNU01034503.1, read as the reverse complement.
TCAAAATAAAATGTCTCCAATATTTAAACCTTCAAATGACGAAATAAAATAAACATTTAGCTTCAGTATACTAGAAAAAACAAGCAACTAAACAAAACGTCTTCAAAGTTTAAATAGTGTTCTTCAATCTGCACTCGAGTTTAGACTTGTATAATAGATGAGCAAAGAAGTGCCATTTTTTAAAACATATGTTCCAAAAATGAACAAAAGTATTGATTGTAAGCCAAAAAAAATGTCATAAATTTAAAACTACATATGTCATACATACAACAAGATATTTCACATCATAGATATACAACTAGAGGATCATAATTAATCTTACTAAACTATTTCTTAAATCACATGTTAGGCGCCAAAAGAAGGGGATAAACTATTTCTTCTTTTGCAGGTACATCAGCTTAAAAGTACTATTCATTACTAAGGAGCTAAATAGGAAGTATTACTCTAAAGCGCTGTGCGTAATCAGATTTCAAGGATGACCCAAAGACGTGCATAATTTTGAGGCCTTAATTTTACAGCAACTCGAACTCTGCCAGTGCCAACTCAGGATCAGTTTAAGTCTATAATTTGTTTTTGGTTGAATAACTAATCAGCACCAAAAGGCGAATTGTTATGAATGTTCAAAGATGACTTTCTAGACCCCAAGAAATACAACTTAGGATAACAAACAGTTGACAGATTATATTCCGTTTAGAGTCATTTAACACATGGTCAAAAGAGCTCATAATTCAAAAGTTAACTTTTTGGGGTACGATAGTGTTATTCTCCATTATGAGACCAAGTTTAAGCCTCTTGCAACTACAATCATAACATCGTAGGCTGATCAAACAGCTCGATAATACAATACTCAAGTCTATCAAACAAAATAAAGTATGATACCGGAAAGATTTAGTGGAAGGCGACAACATTTAGAAAACATCTTCACCCAAACTCATTGTAAAAACTATCCAGATAGCATTTGTTTTAATACTCACTTTATTTGTCAAAACTCAAAAGTATTTACTTATGGGCAAGAGCAACAACAACTGAGTAGGCCTAATTCAACACCCCTTTAATTCAACAGTCCCAAACCCCCCACTAACTCAGCTATCTACACAGTCCCATTCATCCCTTTAATTCAACTATTCCCAAAAACCCCTCCAATAGAATCCACCATAAGTTACAATTTAACATAAAAATGATGCAAAAGAAACACAACACTACAAATTCTATAAAAACATGGGTTATATATTCAGTTGCAACATATAACAAAGATATAAAAAGTAGAAAGAAACACAAACCTGAAATGTTAATACTAATAATAATGGATTATACGATGATGATGCAACTGTTCTTCATGTTTCTCCTTGTTAAGTTGTTTTTGTTTTTTCTTATTGGGCTCATGATAATACTATAATGGGCCATTTACTTAACCATAAAAACACAAAAATTTAACCATTTCAGCTTCATTTTATCACTTTTGGGCCAACATTACTAGAGTCACCTTGTGCTGTCCAAAAGTATAAAAATACTCCTCTAATATTAGCACTATCTTTAGCACATACACTATATATACTCCCTTCGTCTCAAAATTATTGTACAAGAATTACAAAGTTTAATAAAAGTGAAACCACTATAATTTTCAACCACTAAAATAGAATATTACCTCACTAAATTCTCTTTTTCTTACTAAAAATAAAAAGTGGACAATTAATTTCAAACATCCATAAAAAGAAATATGGACAATAAATATAAGAGGGAGGGAGTGTAATGCAATACTATTTATATCACGAATCTGTTGGTTGGAAAAGAAGGTTTTCATCCGGGAAGCAGGATCATAATAACAACCAAAGATGGGTCAATAACAGATAAAGCATAGACACTATGAACGTTAAATAAATAAAGCAGTAAACGGTCGTGGCACAAGGCTCGTGTTAAACACGATTCCCTTAAAACAGATTCGCCGTCTGTTTCCCAGGGTACAACGTACAAAGCTGTTGTACAGCCGGACCTGAAAAAACTTGCCTGAAAATGGCGAGATTTCGGAGCTGCATTCGTGTCCGCAGGTCGCGCGAGCTCGCATGAGTTCAGAAGCTTCGAACCCATTTCGGCCCAGAAATCCCACAATCTGCACCCGCTGCGCGCGTACGTAGGAGTGGGAGCATAGCTCAACTAAAGGAATTTGAAAGCAAATACCAACATTTCCTTATAAACAAGCATTCACTTCTTGTTTTGGGCGATGTGGGATACATCCATTTTGTGTTTCACATGCCTCACTTTAAGACACAATATCTCATTCATTTCTACTCCATTTTGGACATACTTTAGCTTGTTGCGAAGCTCTCATAGAGGAGAACAAAACGCCCCCAAGCAACACAAATATATATAACATATACATACGTTAAATCATGTCCAAAGTTTGCAAAAACCCACTTTGCAAAACTCATTTTTCAACAACAGATTCACTAAAACTTTTTGTTGGCATGCATTTGGTGGATATTCTCCTAAGGAAGGTTATGAAGATGATGCAATACGAGCTTCAAAGTATTGTGGAGGACATCCATGTTGGTCCCTAATATGCGTGTGTGTGTTGAGTCGAAATCACAGATTTGCAAACTAAAACAAGATAACTTTTTATTTCGTCTAAACTATTTTAGCGTTACATAGTCATAGGTATTTATAGGTTTCGAGTGGTTGTCTTCCAACCATTGCATCTGTTCGAATTCTAACTAACTTAACTAACTAGCGGATACAAAGTTTCTAATCTACACTTCTGGTCCTTCATGTTTCCAGAAAGTAACATCGAGATTAATAACTCGGTTCACATTCTCCTCCTTAATCTTGATCGTTGCTTTGTCCAAGGTCTTGAACTCCGAGCATTTGTCGCATAGTCACAAACTTGAGTCTCGGTAAAGCTTTCGTTAAGATGTCTGCTCTTTGTAGTTCTCCGCTAACGTGTTCTACATTAATATGACCATTCTCTACGCATTCACGAATGAAATAATATCGAATGTCTATATGCTTACTCCTTCCATGAAATATTGGGTTCTTTACGAGTGCTATAGCTGATATGTTGTCAACTCTAAGCGTTATCCTTCTTTCTTCCAATCCAGTCAATTCACTAAGTAAACGTTTTAACCATAAGGCTTGACATGCTTCTGTAGAAGCCTCCATGAATTCTGATTCACATGATGAGAGCACCACTGTTGGTTGCTTCTGAGTGCACCAGGTAATAGGTGACTATCCAAAGTAAAATATTATTCCAGTAGTTCCTTTTCCTTGATCGTATTGATTCCATAACTACTGTCACTGTAACTTGTAATCTTGCAGCCGCCTTCCTTCTTGTATATTATTCCATGTTCCTTTGTTCCTTTAATATATCAGATTACTTTTTTGACTGCCTTCAGGTGATGGTCCTTTGATTCTTGCATAAATCTGCTGAGTAGTCCGACTGAGTAACTAAACATCCGGTCTTGTATGTAGTAAGTATCTGAGACTTCCAATTAGGCTACGGTAATAAGTTGCGTCAACTGGTTTCCATCTTCCGCATTGACCAACTTAGTGCCGGGATCTAATGGTATCTTGGTATCATTGCTGTCCGTCATATTTGTCTCTTTTAGGATCTTGTTAATATATCCAGTTTGCTTGATTGTAATCTCTCCTCCTGTCTGTGTAACTTCTATCCCAAGGTAATATGCTAGCAATCCTAAGTCGCTCATTTCAAATTTATCTTCCATCTGGGATTTGAACAAGTCTATTTCTTTCTTTGGAGTGCCCGTGATTATTAAATCATCTACATATACTCCAACTATAAGTGTAGAAGTCTTACTTCTCTTTGTGTAAACTGCTTGTTCGAGTTTACATTTCTTAAAGTCTAGTGACTTCAAGGTTTGGTCAAGCTTTACATTCCAAGCTCTTGGTGTTTGTCTTAAGCCGTACAATGTTTTAGTTAGCTTGTAGACTTTTCCAAGGTTTCCTTGTTGAATGAAACCTTCAGGTTGTGTAACATAGACTTATTCCTTCAATTCTCCATGTAAAAATGCTGATTTTACATCCAAGTGGTGTACTTGCCATCCATGATATGCTGCTAGTGCTAATATTAATCGAACTGTCTCTATTCTATGAAATTAACCCTTTACCAAAAAAAAAAAAAAAACTGTCTCTATTTTAGCAACTGGTGCAAACACCTCATCAAAGTCTATTCCTTGTTCTTGTACATAACCCTTTGCTACTAATCTTGCTTTATACCTAATGATCTTTCCTTGTGCATCTCTCTTGGTTTTGTAAACCCATTTGAGTCCTATTGCCTTCTAATTTGTAGGCAATGTGGTAAGAGTCCATGTGTTATTTTTGTTGATTGAATCTAATTCAATCTCCATGGCCTCAATCCACTTCTCATCTTTTGATGCTTCCTTGGAATTACGAGGTTCTTCTTC